>OMOU01000415.1:0-13206 GCA_900312585.1 Malacocephalus occidentalis
TGCGGGCTGATAGCAGTGGGGGACCTGGAGGGGGGCTCTCTGGATTGGCTGTGTCGTTGCACACCAGTGTGTACGGCTCGCTAGATTATGGCGCAGTGTCATTAAGGTGTGTGTGTGTTTGTGTTCCGGCGTGTGAGTGAGAAAGCATGTGTGAGTAGACGTGTGTGTCTGTGTGTATGTGTGAGTGTGAGAGAGAGAAAGAGAGTGTGAGAGAGTGTGTCTGTGCCAATATCAAACCCCTCTTCTTACCTCCCACACTCACAAACCTGATGCTCCTAAATTACTACTGTTCAACTTTCCCTTCCCTTGGGGGGTGAGGTGTGTGTGTGTGTATTGCATACATGTATAAATGATATCTGGCCATCATTAAGCTGCAACAACACACTGCTCTATTTGTCTTCACTCTTTCAGAGTTGAAACAGGCAGCTTCTATATACCACAGTATTTTAAACCAGGCAGAGAGACACCATTGGTCATTGCATGAAACCCACAAAGAAAGGCAATAACACATCATACGCGTGTGTGTGTGGCTGTGAGCGTAGTGACTGTTGGAAGCTGTCAGTCTTATTAAAAGTCAGTTCCTGAGGGCTTAAGGGAATTTGACACCAGTGGGAAGAATCAGCTTAAAAGGCCCCCACGCACACACACACACACACACACACCTACACACACAAACCTGCCTAGATGTAATGAAATATAGCTTGTGAAGTAAATATATATACATAAAATTATACACAGCATGGACACAGCACGTACACTGAATGTATGAAGTACTATATATACATATATATATATATAATACCTCATACATGCTATATAAATGCTATATACACATGCACTGCGAACCTAATAAAACGATAATCAGTTATTGTTTTATATACAATATAGGGCACCAAAACACAATGATTTAATCGAGAAAAAAACAGACATAAACCAATGGCGTATATACCGGAATAAAAAAACGGAACGGTAAAATATCCACATACATTTAAGTGATGCTGGCAGACTGTGAGGTGCAGTCCAGGGCTTCTCCTGCATTTAGATTAGATTAGATTCAATGTATTGTCATTGCACAGAGTATGCATACCAGTACAATGAAATACATGGAGAAGCCCTGAAGGGAAGCTTCCCCCACTCTTGAATACAGAGATGGGGATTGGAGTGTATGACTTGTGGAATCCCACACACGGTGACTCGAGATTCGGGACTCAGGAACAATTTTTATGCTGATATTTCACGCATTAACCGTCTGAGGAGATAAATGTCATTCCCTCCTTTACTGTCATGGGCAAGCATCTGATGCTCATGGCCACTGAACTTATTGACACGGTCAGAGAGCCATGTGGCTCCGCTCTCAAATAGTCCAAACTAAACACTGTAGTGCTCCGTATTTACATACATTACATCCAGTCCTTTCTTAAAGGCACGCATTTCCATCTGCTCAACAAATGAATAATAACCTGCATATAACAGCAAATATATCACATAAACAACAAAAAGTATCTATTCTACGAAGATAGGAGAAGATATTTGATCTTGCTTCATATAATTAATCATTTGGTCCACAATACAGCAAAGGAACATAGTGCAGTTGGTGCGGACAGGTCATTTAACAAAGGACAGGTCTCTATTAAAGATGACTGCCCTCAGCCATACACAAACACACACACACGGACACGAACGCATGAACATGAACAGAAGGAGGAAGCAATGGGAGATATAAACTACAGGCCCCCTGCCAGAAGAAATGTTATTTACAGGACAGTCACACACACACACACACACACACACACTTCAGGCTCTACAACGATTCCAAGCAGTTTCCATTCTTAAAGCAACCATTGTATTTTTGACTATGAATCACAGTTTGCTGCAATATAATTCAATTTCGTAATGTTGTGAACCAACCACATGCAATAGATTTTAAACAAACATAAGCAAGTCACAAATGTATACAACCAGAATGAGGAGTGTGTGTCTAATTGTACAAATTCCAATTAAGATCTAAACAGAACATATTTAAGATAGGATGTACATATATATATAAATATATATGATGTATGAATGAAAATCGATATTTGTGCCTTGCATTGATTTAGTCGGATGACTGTACTGTCATCAGACGGCCCAGAAACACCAAACTTATTATGCTTCATCGTCACACACGCACGCACGCATGCACACACACACACATGCACACACACACACACACACACACACACACACAATGAAACACTGGAGGTGGTGGAGAATGTGTCAGGGATGGGGGAGGAGGAGAGGGCCAGCGAGGCTGAATGGGACCAGAGTCGACAAGTTCAAACCAGTCCTTGTCCAGTGGACACGAGGTTAATAATCAATTTTCACCCATTCTTTAAAAACCAAAAGCAAAAGAAAGCGCTTGAAAGACTTATAATCATAACTCTCTGTGGATTCTCATGTTAAGCCCTGTTCCCACGGCAGCACCGAGGTAAACGAATCAAGCGCTTCAGACGCTACATGCATTAATGCAAAAATGACATAACTCCATTCCCAACTGCTTGTCACAGACAACCTTAATATAAATGTGCTGTGTGTTAAATGTGTTACAGATTTACTGTACTAAATCACAAAATGACCATGATATGTCATCAGAGATTAATTCAAAATACTGGCTCCAGCCACAGCCATTCGACATTTTCCCTGCCAGGCCGGAAAGTTTCGTTTTGTTTTGGTCTGTGATTCCACTGGAGTACACTGGATTGCCAGATATGAAACAAATTGGCACGCAAACACAGCGTCCTGCAGCCATGGAAGCAAGCAAATTAACTGGATCAACTGAGATTGTCAAAAATTCTACCCGACCTAAGAAATATGTATCTATATGTATATAGTTACTAGCTAAACATACCACAAATGTTCATGGTATGCCGGCCAGCCAGCCATGCATCTAACAATGACAATAAATACATTGCAGACATATAGATTTGGACTGCAGTACCCATTTTTAACACTCAACGCTCAATGATACAGTGGATCACAGAATAAGGAGTGGGGGGCGTACGACTAATAACAGATCAATATGGGGGTCATGCCATGTGCACACCGTGCCAACCCACACACACACACATTCCGGGCCCCCCGATGAGGTCATGCGCGGACTTGTCTTTTGATCCACCGGGCAATTCAATTTAACCCGAGAGAAATTCAATTACCCAGCAGACATCTGGTCGGGAAGCCACTGACCTCACCCTTCAAGGCAACCCCACACCGCCCCCCCCTGGCCCTGTCTTTGTGAGTGTGTGTGTGTGTATAAAGATCCATGCTGCAGGTCTGGTGCAGGTGCCCCGGACCTACGGCTCTGCTCCTTGGTCACCCTTAAAACACTTGCTGGTTTAACAAGATAATATATCTGATGAATGAGGAGGAGAAAAAGTACCAGTCCAGTGCAGACTAAAGCTCTGCAGACAATTGAGGAGAGGAAAGGAGATGAGGAGAGGAGAGGAGAGGAGAGGAGAGGCAAGGATAGGTGAGGAGAGGAGAGGTGACGAGAGGAGAGGAGAGGAGACGCAAGGCAGAGAGGAGGGACTTATGTAATTATCAACCAAACACACATTAATTCAGCCACGTCAGTCATGAGACACAAATAAAATGTTGTCATTTGTCTGTGTGTGGTGTGAGGCGTCTACAAGGTGTGACGTGTCCACAAAAAGTCTTAAAGTAAAGAATGTTTCCTGTGTGCAAGAGAAATGACATGAAAGGAAACGTCTGTGTGACTGTGTAGTGTGTGTGTGTACAGGTTACATGTGTATATTCCCCACATGCAGCACTGCTGAATATATTATGGTGACGGTGGAGTCATACAGTCTTTAAACATCTCATCTAGTGGTGCTGTGACCACTTTAATACCTCAGGCAGTAGAGATGAAGCTCTTAGCACTCAACCAACAAACACGCACCTCATTATCTTCAATGTGTAACATTACACTTCAATGTTTGTGTTTAAAGCTGATAAATAAAAAAGTTAGAAAAAAATAGAACAACATTCCGCAATGGCAATTAAGCAAAAGAAAAGCCCCCACAATTATAGAAGGCACGATGCTCATAACTCATGTGGGCATGTCATAAGTAATGACCAAAGACAAAGAGTCACGGATATTGAAAAGTTCATCACATGCCCGGAGGCAGGGAAGTTCTGTAATCCCATTAAAAGTAGCGTGTGAGCCAATGCTATTCAGAAGTAAATTGCTAACATCCAACACCTCGGCCCCCACCTCCCCAGGTGGAAGCGTCTCTACTGGTGAGAGACAGTACAACCCTCAGACAACCTCCGGGATATCTGTTCACATTGACTCTCCGTCTGCCTACACCTCCCTGCCACCCATACTCTATATAGAGACTCTCACTGAGAGATATCTCTGTGTGTAGAGTGTATCATGATATGTCTACCACCATGCTACCTTTTGGCACTGCCTGATATCATTGTTGAGCACAATGCGTAAATAAATAAATAAATAACCCATCTTCAGTTTGAACAATTTGCATGAATTCTTGTCAGTTTTAGAACATTCTCACTTGAAAGAATTAACACGTTGTCAGAAGAAATCATATCTTGTGTGTGTGTCTGCTTCACACCAGTAACTATGAAGTCGGCTCAGCTTCCAATGCTACTGGTCACTAACAGACACGAATGTTGGTGTCTATAATGTCTTGATTGATTCATAAATGTTGAATGAATTAACCAAGAAGTCAATCAATACCAGATATCAACATACGTCATCAACAATAGGGCGTAGCAGTAAAAGTGGTTCAGCAAATTAACAACTGTGGAGTGTGTGTGGTTGTTCCTGGTTTAAGCAGCCTCACCTGATCCAAAGTCAGACTGATTAGAGTCTGGGGCTGGGTGAGGCTGCACACCTGTGGTGCATTAATGCTAATCAAGCACCACAGGTTAAAGCAGCCATCACCACACACACACAGGAAAGCGCTAGCATGCTAACATTGTGCCACCTGCTCTTTCAACAAACAGCTACTGCAATAAACCAGTTTATCACCACCATTATGTTCCTGTGTCATACAAAGACATTTTAATGGAAATTAACACACCAAATCAAACACGGACATCCAACTTGAAACAATGTCTTACCAAAGCATTTCACACATCATCAACATCTACACAGCAAATTATGAGAATTTTAAAGGTCCCCTATTATACCCCCAGTGTATATGATTAGCCATTATAAGTCCTTTCATAATTCCTTTCATAATGTGACTACCATCTTGTGACATCACTAGACGGTAGTCACATGGCAATTGTGAAACAGCTTGAAATGGCTAATCACACTCACACGTGGTGGTATAATATGTCCCCTTTAAAGGAAAAGATTGTGTGTTGCTCTGCTCGCCAAGACACATGACTAAAACCAAAATGGCAGCCAATTCCAACATGGGTACTCACAGGGGTAGGAGATGTTTCTCCTCCAGCCCAGACAGTCCAGTCCGATGGGGGTGCTCTGGGAGAAGCAGCCCTCGGCCCTTTGGGGAATCCCCCGAAACGCATCCAGGGACCCCAAGGTGACTCCTGCTCTGGCCTGAAGGGTGAGGGAAGGGGTGGGGGCTTAGTTGAAATCGAGGTTGGTGTCTCAACAAAGGCCTACCAGAAGTTACATTGCAGTAGTGGATGTGGTTGCACAATGCGGATGCTTTCATCTAGAAATGACTAACACCCAGACACACACACATGACAGTAGCATGCCTAGTCTGTGACGTTGCAGCAGTGTTAACATGCATTATCAGAGGAGGCGAGGTGGTGGTGGTGCATGCACAATCTAAAAGGGCGGACTGAAAGAGAAAAAGACAGGCAACATCAGGCGGAAGAAATTGAACCAAGAGACCAAAACTCTTTGACGAGTTTATATATTCCTGGATGATCCCGTCTCCGTGGCAACGACAGATGCCCGGTGGGGTGGACAAAAGAGAGATGATGGGTGAACAGAGAACAGAGAACGGATGCAGAACAACAAGAAGAATGAGGAGAAGAAGAAAGAAGAAGAGAAGAGCTATTTGGAGAGACCGCCTCTGTGTCTCGGTGCTTTGGGCTTAGCTGTGTGTCTTCATCATGATCATCAGGTCCTTACTCTCTCCAGGCCCAGCGGCGACAGCATGTCGCCCAGCCGGCCCAGGCTCCCTCTCGCCGCCCGGGCCAGCTTGCGCTTGTAACGCTTCTCCTCCTCCATCCAGAGGTCGTCAGAGCAGCAGTGGTGGCCCCGTGGTCCGGAACCCACCCCAGACCCCATGGCCCTATCTGGGTCTGGGTCTGGGGGGTCCGGCCGGTGTCTGATCCCGAGCACACCGGGGGCGACCATGGCGATGGCCTCCGCTTGTTCCCGGGCCTCCGGCAGCCTCCGTGCCCGGGCCTGGGCAGCAGGGTGGCTGCAGCTTTGGGGTTCCTTTCATGAGTGCACAGTCAATTAGTTCATCAGACGGAGCAAACATGTTTTAAAAACAGTGAGAACTTCAAAGCTGTTGGGTGGATGGGATACAGCTGGCATCCTAATGCAATATGCAGTGGAGTTATTCTGGTGTGCTTGGCTTTAAATGCCTGGCCTGGCGACAACGCAAATATCTCTCTTTAAAATCCACAGGAGGTTGAAATTGATTCCTAAACACATCACGGCACTCGCTACTACGCACATCAAACCACCCCCTGCAGATTAAGTCCTGTTTCCAAACCCTGAGGGTTCCTCAGAGTGGCCACTAGGTGGGGCCAGCTGTCCAGTATAGCCACTACTAGGAGAATGGTTATGGTCATGACTAGAAGATGGGCTGAGGGACACTTGAGGTGCGACATGACTGAAATGTAGAGCCACACTGGGGGACCTGACGGGGGGCGGTGGAAGAGTTGACCGGGCAGTTTCCCGGTTGCATCGCCCTCATTAACATTTCACCCACAGAGTCGGGCTGAGAATGAGAGACTTGTTCTCACCCCTCACGCAGACAAGATGACACGTCTGAATTATACTGCCGGCCTTCAACGCATGCCCACGCACACGCGCACACATACACACACACGCTCATACACATGCAAACAGAGTGGGCTTGCTGTTACATACACTACACACACACACAACAAAGGCAGATAAGGCAGACTAGAGGGACAGCTGGCTGTTTTTTGTTTTGCTTGGAAGCAGGCCTAAATGGGAGCATAAACAACACTTTTAGCAGCATGCTGGCACCCCATCGGTCTCCTGGTTGAGCACTTTAACAAGGCCTCCTTTTTTGTATTCTGCACTGATTTATGATATCACTACATCGGTGCTTTCTATCACAGGGCGCCTGAAACCTTCATGCACACAGAGAGCTCTAAATGTAATGGTGACAGGCAGCAAGCACTCTGCCTTCACTCTCCAATCACATGTCACAAGCCTGTATTGTTTCCATTACCTTACCATTAATATTGTGGATTTTTTTAATGTTACTTCATAATCCAAAGCGAAGCTTTTAAAAACTACAACATATACTGCAAGGCGTGTTATAATACAACATCAATTGCTCATTTGTTCAGAATTTGCATTGAACGGGAAAGGTGAGTAAATTCTTTCTTACCTCCAATTCATGGATGGAGTCTATGGTATGGAGGCTGGTGAAGGACTGATTGTCTATACTGTTCTCAGGTCCCTCCAGAGGGCTGAGGGTGAGGCCCAGGGGGCTGGCCATTGGCTTCAGGGTCTTGGGCCTCTCTGGAGGGTCCATGAGGCCCTCGACGCTGACCAACTGGCCCAGATGAGTGGAGGAGAGGACACTGGCTCTCACTGAGTGAGAGTAGGGGAACGCCCTCCGCTGGGCCGCGGGCCGCGGGCTATTGGGCTTCGGGCTCATGGGTCGCAGAGGGCCCTCGCTCAGGCCATCAACAGTTAGGGGGGATGATGGAGCTCCTGTAGGAGAGTGCGGGTGGTACAGGCTGGCCAATGAAGAAGGGCTGATGGGTGAGTGGGGCTCATTGATCAGCAGGGCTTCCGAGTCATCGGAGGATGGGGGTCCTGTGATCGGCAAACTGTTGCCTGAGCATTTCCTCCTCTGGCCCTCTGACTTGCACCCATGTGGAATGTCGAGTGCGTCACCCTGCAGGAAACCCCTCTTGGAGAAGGGATCGGAGTGGCGAAGTACCCTGATTGAGGCAGGTGAACCGGAGATGCTCATGCTGTCCTGAAAAGACGAAACAATTGAGTCTTCCAGGTTCCCCCCAGTCCCGGTCCTGTCAGTGTCCCTTTCAGGTACTGAGAGGGCCGTTCTCAGCAGCTCTGCCTCTTTGGCCCTCTTCAGCCTCCTCCAGGACTGTTTGGCTCTACTCAAATCCCCCTCATTATTTGAGCTAAGGTTCTCTTCATTCTCCTTTTCCATCGAGCGAGACTCAAACAGGCTGGAAAGGGACTTGTGGGCCTGGGCAAAACGCATGCGGATGTTGTTGTTGAGGCTGTCGTTGCTTTTGCTGCGTTTGTAAGCCTGCCCGTTGGCCGCCTGCACCTTCCGGAGGTGGAGGCCGTCCGGATTGAGGGCTCCATTGGCCTCGCCCGGTGCCCCGTGTCCAAAGAGCTGTTGGACGTGGCGTGTTCTGGGTGTAGGGAGAAAGAAGCCATAGCTCTCTTCTTCTTCCTCATCATGTCTTGAAGAAAAGTCTTGCTGCACTGTCTGGTTGAGAATGTCGCTTCCCTTGACGAAGACCTCATCATCCGAGTTGTCTTCATGGATACTCGGCTCAGACTCGGGAGTCCTAGAGGGAACAGACTCTTCTCCTCTTTCTGTGGATTCTCTGGAAGGGTCTTCTGCCTTGGAGCCTTTCACACTCTTGGCTTTTCTGAATGAGGGCATTTTGGCAAAGACTGAAAACTTGGAGGCCTTATTGGCCGTCTGGCTGCCTTTAGTTTTGCCCTTCTTACTAGTTTTGTCCTCCTCATTGTTGCCGATGTTGGCACAGCAGGGCATGGTGTCACAGGACATGGTCATGGGTCTGCATCGCTTCTCCCCACTATGCCTCAGAAGAGAAGAGGCTGTGAGGTAATTTACCTCAGCCACTGGGTTGTGAAACTGTGCCTTAATCACAGCGGCGGTCGAGGGGTCTACCTCAAGCTCATGCTGGCAGCATGAACTCTTGGGACTGGGTGTTGTTAGGTTCCCAGATGAGACACTTAAACTCCTCTCATCTTCTACTGGCCCCATGCCCTCCACTTTGTGTGCTTTTACTTGCGAGTCATCCTCGGATACCACTGAGCTGTCTTGCCCACGGGTGGCCTCTAGAATGGGCTCTAAGCTTCTGGTAGTAGGAAGGTTCAGGCTTATATCAGAGTATGGGTATTTGAAAATGTTTACCCACTGCTGTGCACCTCGGGAACTGCTCTCCTGTGGCTCCCTGTACTCCTCTGCCAGCAAATAATCATCAGAGGACTCTTTGTCGTCAGGTGGGCTTCTATTGCAATTATTCAGTTCCTCATTGCAGTCTTTGTCCAGTAGCCACCCAGGGTCTAACTGTGATACTAAAGGTTTGAGGCGACACTGTGTGACTGAGCCTAAGGGTTCCTCAAAATTCCTGCCTCCGTTGTCTATCTGATCAGAGGTATAACCGAGTCTCTTCTTCTCATTCTTAAGTTCTTCCTCTAGATCATCTACCTGAGTCAGGCTGAACGGACTGAATTCGCCCAGACCGGATACAGCCGAGTCCTCGCTGCTCCAGTAGTGGTCGTGGCACACTGGGGAGGGAAACACATCAGAAACCTCTTGGGCCTTTTGTGCGTACTTGGAAAGGTCAGATGTCAATGTTGTTGAAGCCTCGAGCGTATTGCAAACTGTTTTCTCAGTGGTGTCGGAGGTACTCTGTGCTCTGTTTGAAGACCAGACTGTGCTCTCCGATTCCTCTGCTCCTCCTGCTCTGCTGGCCTTTGTGTTGTTGTTGTTGGTGTCTGAGACTGGAGAGAGAGAGGCCGACTCATTCCAGGGGGTTATAGTATTGTTTGGGCTCTCTGGCGGTTTTATGCTCAGCTCATTTAAACTGCAAATTGTTTCAATGTTGGACAGGGGAACAGGACCAAAACCCACATCTGGCTGTTCTATGCATGGATATGGCTTTAAGACGAGGGGTTCTGCAGGACTTTCCTCTCCCTCGCTAAGTAGATACACAGCAAAGTTTCTACTTAGGTGACTGACACATTCTCTGGAGTTGACTTCAACACTGACGCTTTCACACATGTCTGCGGTGTCAGTGATGGATGGTGAGAGATTTTCTAGTGGAAGAGCATCTCCTGGGTCAAAGCAAACATAACTCCTTGCAGTCGCCGCGTTCTCCTCTTTATCCTCATCATCGTTGTCTTTAAAAGAATGACAGCAGGGTGACTGCGTGTTCCTCACCTCCCCTACCAAGCTCTCTGATTGTAGGTGACAGGAATCACTGTCTAGGGAAACTACCAAATTATATATGAGTGGCGGCAGCACTTCCCCATCTGCTCCCCCTCTGTCAGGCAATCTCTGAGTGGAACCCGGCTCAGAGCATTCCTGGACCTTCTCAAATGGATCCAGGGAGTCAGGCTTATCTCTCCCGGTAGCCTCCCGCTCTGAGCTCTGGGGAATCAAACACTGGGTTTGATCAGAAACTTGCCAGGGCTGTGCTTTAGAGCCGCGGGTGCGCCGGCGGCGGCGCCCCGATCGCTTTTCACAGCGTTGCCTGGTGTCGTGACCTGGTTGCGAGGAACCAGGAACATCTTGCTGGGGAACCTGAAGAACAGGGCTGGTGAGGTCTGGAGCACAACTGGCAAAAGAAAAAAGCGGCTCAGCCTCAGCTGAGAAGGTAATAGAGGAGCCTATATCATTGACCGTCCCAGATGATCTTTTGACCTTTGTTAACGGGTCAGCACAGCCATCAGTAGAATCCTTACAAAAAGATAACTCGGGGGGTGTATCCAATAAAACACATGGCCTCTCATCTGTTTGGCAGAACAAACAACCATCCAAGTTGTCTGATGATGAAACAATGTGTGATGGTGTGTCTTCAATTCCTGTGTTTGTATTTTGTGGTGCTGGAGTTTCTGTTGTACCCTGTTGTGTTTTTATAACCTCTGTAGTGGTGGTGGTGGTAACAGACCAGCTTTTATTTTTCGTTTCATCAAGTGGATGTGTTTCTGTGGAGTTCAGGAGGCCGGTAATATGTTCATCGGTAAAATTACCTGTACAATGACCTTCTCTTTTATGATTCGTTACATTCTCTGTCCCAATACTTTCACGCAAATTGTGTTGTTCTATACCAAACACTTCTATGGTATTTATGTCAGCACTGCTTTCATGTATTGTAACCACACATTCTATACCACCCTCCTGTTTATACTGGCTATCTGCACACTCTCTGTTGCCTATGTGTGGATCAGCAAACCAATCTACATAATTAGAGCGAACCGGTTCAACGCTTCCTCGTTCAACATCCTTCTGCTTAAATAGTTCCTGTGTCTTTATGCCTGTGCTCTCATGTGGTGGTAACCCAGCACTCTGTGACCTCTCCCTTACCTCGTCCTCTCTATCATTTATCTGTATTGTGCAGGCATTTGGGCACCCTGCATACTCTGTCGCGGTGGGATGTGTGCTTTCCCTACACCGGCTTGGCCAGGGGGGCTCAGCGTCCAGATCGGGTGGCACGCCATTTACCTCCTGTGTGCCAGAATGGCTATGTCCTTGTGAGCTGCCCGCCTCTGTGCCACGGAGCTGGCACTGTGTTACTGTGCAAGGGCTTTGTGATACGGATCCTGGGCAGAGACCCCAGTCTGTCCTGTGTTTCTGTGTTGGAGTGGTGCTACATTCTCTCAGGCCGAATGGTGCCGGCTGCTGCTGCCACTGTATGGAAAGGTCCGCGGACTTGATCTCCGGGCTTTCCCTCCTGCAGTTGGAGGAAGATGGAGGATGTGGCGTGTGGGTCCTGGTGCTCTCCCGCTGGTCTTCCTTGGCCACGTTGACCGTCTCCCGCCGGCGGGCTCTGCTATGTCCACCTTGGGAACAGTGGTCCTCTGCTCTGAGCAGCACCGTACCCAGCACGTCTTCCTCGTCCGGGCTCCGGTCCGAAGGCCCCTCATGGGTTTGCCATGAGGTGGCCAAGTCGGGGTGGTTGGTGCTCCCTTCGTGGCCTCCCAGAGGGTCAGCGGCGGCGGGATCCCACTCTCCTCCTGAGCCCAAGCTGTCTATGCCGTGGCCGGAGTCTTCAAGGACTCCCTGAGTCTGTGCATAAAGGACAGAGTAAGATAAAGGTAAATCAAAGTGTGTGTGTGTGTGTGTGTGTGTTTGCGTATGTGTGTGTGCATTTTAAGGGGATTTAGCCTAATGCTGATCAAGTGTGATCAAGGTGATCCCAAATCAAGTTTCATGACTTATGCTCAAGAATTATGCTAATTGGCACTCTGCCAATTAGCATCATTCTCCAAGTCTCCAAGTCATAATTCAAGAAACACTGTGTGGTGAGACAGAGCCGGGGCTAGTCTCTATTTTGAGAAGCATGCATTACAGGAGGCTGTGAAAACAGACCTTGGATATGAAACAGCAGCATTTACTAATAGAAACCATAATACTAATAATACAAACACAACAGATGTGGAACTAACTAATGTTACAAATAACATTCGGAAGGCACACACAGGCACACAGAGTCACGCACAAACAAACACACACACACGCACACAAACACATGTGATGTTTCTAGCTAGAGACAAAACAAGAACTTGACCATGACTGGATTTAAGACTTTAGGATGGTTTGGATTCAACCACCTACAACAACAAGGACATATCTGAGGATGGATGGGCAGACACTTCTAGAAAAGCCCTACTAACTCTCCAGAGTCTCAGCACATGAGTCGTATCTGATGCCAGCCCACAGACGTGAGCAGTGACCCAAATCAACACTGCTCCCATGATAGCATGCACACCTCCTCCCTTTCTTACAGCTGTTATATTTTGCCAAGACGCTACATAGCCGCCATGAAAACACTGCCCTTCAGCCTCAGGGACACGCTCCTTCACTCGTCCTCTCCCATTCAGACTCCATGATTCTTCTCGTGGTGGACAGCTAATCAAAGGACCCCCAGTAGTGTCCTACGATTACCAGGTGGCTTCCCGCCTGGTAATCTGCTCTGTTAATAATAATAATAATAATAATTACCGGACGGACAACCCCCCGTCTTTTATTGTCGCAGTTAACACCATGCACC
>OMOU01000420.1:0-13461 GCA_900312585.1 Malacocephalus occidentalis
GTTGTCTTTGGCGGCGACCAGAAAGGAAAAGTGAAATCTTCCCATTTGAGTCACCAAACCAAAGTAATATAGATCATTTGGGTCCATATTTAATATCAACAGCAGATCGGAGACATCACATTGTGATCATGGTAAGTGTAGTGGAGTCCACAACATGTGAATGAGGACCTCTGAACATGGGCTCAACACGTGTATATACATGCAGACGTGTGCAGGAGACCAGCGGTGTGAGTCCTTCACCCCGGTGGGATGTGGGAACCAGACCAAAGGTTAGTTGGTTGACATTCCTGAAACCAATTTGCCAGATCAAAGCCATCATTAAGCCGAAAGCGTCCAGCTACAAAGGGGAGATTTAAAATGGCAAATAGATTTGATCGTCCAAAAAACTCCAAAGCCAAATACAAATATCCAATAAGAGGCTTTGGCGTATTAGGTTGTTACTTTGTGCTAAACCATAGAGATTCAGTGGTCATTTTCTCCTGGGAACGTTTCATCATAAGCTGTCATGGCCCTTTTTATATCTTCACTGACAACAAGGCTGTTTTCTGAGAGCACCTTTACTGCGGGCAGAGCAGAGTCATTAGCATTTTACAAAATGCAGGAATGCTGTAATGATGCAGCAAGCTGACTTCTGCTGCCCGCCTCCAACAACACCTATCATGCTTCATTTACATGGGGAGCTCGATCACAAATCCACTTTAGGAAATGATATGAACGTGGTTAATGTCAATCGGTTGGAAACTTGAGGGAAAAATGGTCTGTATTGAGGAGAACGGTGAAAAATGGCCATTTATCAAGAACAATGCTCATGGACCAGTCTCATGCTAGGTATCCACAGCATGTCCCTATATTGGGGATGACATTGCATCTGAGGGGACCAATACACATCCATTCAGATGGCACTGTTTGCTGCTTGCTGTAAGGGGCTGCCGGTAGAATGAAGTCAGGTATCAGCATCCAATATGAATAACAAGGGAAACACGAAGGGGTAGCACAAAGTGAAATGGATAGATGGATAGATGGACAGATGGATAGATGGATAGATAAGGTGACATGCAGACTGACAGACAGACAGATGTGTCTGTGTTGTCTTATTTCTACCTGCTGAGCGCAGCTAAAACCCCTTAGACCCTTCCTGCATCTTTCCATTGAAAAGCTGCAATAATCTGTTTGCTCCTTTAATGACCTCATTGTTTCCGGGCCTGCCAAAGCAGGTCTCAGTGCTGCTTAGCCCCAGCTCTTAGAGCAGGAAAGCTCCTCTGAGAATCAGTGACACACTGCTTTGCCAGGAACCATATTGTGAGTGTCTGAGCCTGCTAGAATTCACAAAAAGGTGCTCTGGGGGTCTTTGATGGTAGATCAGCGGGCCGGGCCAGCTGGCACACAAAGTTTCATCTTCCGTCCCGCTGCATTCACTTATATTTAATTTCCTTCAATTCCCTCCACTGTTGAGTCCACTGACATGATAAACATCATGACAATAAATATCTCTCACTAACCCTGACTTGTGTTCACAGCCAGTCAGTCAACTCAGTGACACGTGAACAGCAACAATCAGCTGTAACGATGCGGGCCTCGAATACACACACACACGCATGGACGCACACACACACGCACGAATGCACACTCTCTCTCACACGCACACACACACACATACCCTGCATGTTGATCAGACAGTGCCCCTCTAATTGAGCTAATCCCCACTCCAGCATCAGTCCTGCTCCCTGAGGTATGACCCTGCACCCTGCCTCTCTCTGCGTCTCCCTTTCTCTTCACAGCCATTCCCCCGGCTCTCGCCGCCTAAACCTCCAGCCCTTCTGTGGCCCATGTGGACAGTAGGGCTGTTGATTGGGAGACAATGGGCAGCAGATTGTGGTGTCAGGCTCCATTAATTGGCATCATTAGCATCACACTCCAGAGTCTGCAGACTTGCGGGCCTAAGCCGCAGGCTCCGATTGTATTTCTGTGAGTGTGTGTGTGCACGTGTGTGCATGTGCGTGTGTGTGTGACTGTGAGTACATAATGCATTTATTTTTCCTCCTTGGTCCTTCAGTCTACCACCTTATGAGCCACTAATGACCAAGTGGAGTGCAATAAAAACGACCATTAGCCTCTAAGCAGCAACACCTGAATAAGCCCATGTGGCTGTCATACATACATACAGGTCTCTTGTGGGGAACAGCAGACACAGACAGCAGAGAAAGGCACGGACCCAAGCGATAAAGAACCTGGACATGCCAGTGACACGCCTCGTGTCTCCATGGTCCATATGTTCTTTTCATACAATGTCAATCAATGGTCAAAAGCCATTGACCACTGGCCAACCGTTGGTATTTCCATTTCCAGTGGCGCGGCTCTGAAAGGAAATTGAACCACGTTTCTGCCACGCACCTACTGTGTCCTAAGCCTTTTGCCTCCCCAATGTAACTTCCTGTTGAATCAATGCCTGAGACAATGACTCAACAGGTGTGACGGACATGGGCCCAGCGGCAGAGCTGTACCCTACCGCTAGGCCCAATTAGCCCCCACGGCTAAGGAACAAAGGGCCGACATTTCATTTCAGCAGAGTGCCAGTTTAAGGACTCTTCTGTCAACCACGGTCCTTTTTTTTGCTTTCTTTCTCTCGCCGCTGACACCTCGGAAGGACCCTCTCTGACTCCATCTTCGCTCATGTTCTGTAAGACTGGGTCGATGCCTTGTTCTGAGTGGCAGGGGTGTTCAAAACATGGGGTGTTGATGAATTCATTGCATGTGACTGGACTTGCTTTCTTTGCAAGACAGTGTTGGCTAATGAAACCCCATGTTGCTTTGGCATAGGGGAGCCAATATGGTTTGGTTAATGCTTTTTACTCAAGGCTGCCTAACATGACTTAATTAGGCCACAAAAACATATGTTGTTTTTTTTACATAATTGCTGGACTGTAAAAGAACACAATGGAGTTATTACAATGGAAAGGTTTGCTGGAAATATCTAGTTTATTACAATGCATTAGTAGTTCCGGTTGACTTCCAGAGCATGTTAGGTTTCACTGGTTTGATCTGAGTTGTTGTGATGATTTAACACTTTATTCAAATAATTGTGATTATTTGATCATGACCTGAGCAAGCAGCAGAGGCAGCAGTGGCAACATTTAAGTTAAAGTTGCCACCGTATAAGTTAACCGACACACTATTGCTCGGTCCTAATATTCCATCTTGAAATTCTAAATAATGAATACAATATTGGATCTAGCATCAAAGCCTATTTACGAGGCATGATAATGTCCCTCTATGTTGTAAAATAAATCAATCTGTGCTTCCAACTTTAGTTGCTTGTACAGACCCAAGAATACTAAACAATATTTAGATTGATTATTTGCGTTAAAAAAAACAGAAACCTGATATAGATAGTTGGGTCTTCTATTGTTAATATAATACATTTATATTTATATAGTGAGCTAATTTACTTTTATATGTACTACTATACCAACTACAAAACCCAAAAACAAATCTTCATGTAGAAAAATAGACAGCATGCGTGCATAGTTGGAGAGAGAGTATAAACCCACATCCAATCTTTAACTATTCTGTTTTTCTCTTCAAAATGACTACTTATCACTATAAGTATATCAAATATACTATAATACTGTAGCCCCCTGACCTGTTATTAGACTTACTCGCCATGAGAGACGATGGCGTACCCACTCCCAGACAGAGTGGTGCTGTTTACCATCCAGTTCAGACTAGTATGGACTACTTAGAAAAGGCTCCTTTATTTCCCCTTGAAATGCCCACACATCCATCACTGTAGCACCATTGGTTCAACAGCAGCAAACTGCTACAACTTTGCTTTAATATCATATCATTTAGATGAGAACACACTCCTCCTGACAACTGAGCTGTTGAGTATGCGAGTGTGTGTCTTGCCATTATGTCCACGAGATTCACACGATGACAGCGGCAAGGCTTCTCTATCTCAACATCAACAGAGGTGATCAACAGCTCTCGCTCACACTCAATTCGCTCCCCCTACGAAGCTGAAAGCCAGATCCTTGATGGATGGAAGGAGCATTGCTATCGCAGAGGAGTCACTATTCATACCCTCCGGAGAGCTCAGGGGACTTTTATCCAAAGCTGTCCATCCAATCTTTTCAGGTTGGTACACAGCACACTTGAAATGTGTGCAGCTTAGATCTAGTATACAGATCTAGGGAAAATGAGTAAAATGACATGTTATTTGGTCATGAGGCCTATGGGTATTTGTTGTTTGTGTTCATAAATACTTCATCATCTCCGGAACTCTTTTTTTCCACACTGGGCCACCTTTAGGTTGTTATTTTACCATTATTTGTATTCCAATTATGTAATAACATTTGTTTTCATATGGGTTCATATTTTTGATGACACAGGAAGATAAAAACATAAAAAATGTAGTCACATAAATTAAGGAAGCTACGGACCAAGGTTTCTTCATATTGTGACACCGCCCTCTTGTGGTCATAGCTGGTAACAACAGTGGCGTACACTTTCTTTTTGTTAGTTTTTCTTTTAAGTCTCCTCCTTCAATATTGACAAAAACATCGTATTAACTTCTTGGTAAATACATTTTTTTTACGTTTATTGAAATAATGAAATCCCTGAGCTCGATATGAATTCCTGTGCACAGAGTGGTTCAAATCGCCCGCAGCGGCCCATTTGGTCTCATTGTCTGAGATGTCGCTCTGTCCGGATCAAACAAATATATACATATTATCAGAAGATAACATTGGTACGGAAAATCCGAAACTCAAATAACGTTTGAGTTTAACAGACGCGTGGGCATCTTTTCCTTTGCGCCCAATAGCGTTCTCAAACTATTTCTCAACCAGAGGTACTAGCACTACGATGATCGAGTATTTTGATGTTGGGGTACTCAGTTATAATTGTAAAAACATTTGACACTTACCTCCATAGGTTTGTGCACAGCGCACAGAGTGCGAACATATGGCACAGCGTCGACGCACCGGCGAGCCCACTCGCGCGAGATTTCCACTCGCGCGAGATACCAGTCGTCTGCGTTCTTCCCTGGGACAGTAGTGCACGAGACGGGGAAATCCAGGAAGTACTTTAAACGCTCTGGGATGTTAACAGAGGTTATGAAATTACTAATAACGACTCTAGGAAAGGCGACAGGATATTTTGCCCTCATTGTTGTTTTTATCGCTGCCATTTTAAATTATCTGGACTATTCCGACCCGGTGGCTTACACTAGGTAAATATCGAGGGGGGCTTTATTATGATTTCTCCACACTCAAGTCAATGAGTCAATAGTGCTATCTATACATTGATCATGATGTGATGGAAAATGTTGGTATTTGGGCTGGTACTGGCAATAACCAATACGTATTTTGAGTAAATGTAATAATGTAGAGAAATGCTTTTTGGCAATTTCACACGTGTACACACCGATGAGCTTACGACACTGAAGAAGATTTCATTTCCATGCCATTAGTTGAAGGTCGGACCATACGGTCTATATGAGTTGAATTGACCACCATAATCCAGAGAGGGATATGGTTCATTTGTAGGGTGGCAATCCTAGATGACTACCGTGCACTGTCGTTTAACATCTTGTATATGTATAGGCCTATACCTCAGACACATAGTCCATATTATTCGGTGTTATTATATTAATGTATTGTCTATATTCACAGCATGGCTGGTAATATGGAAAGCCTGGAGGAGGAGTTCAGGCTGCAAAACAGAAGCTGTTTCATTATGGGAGCCACTGGCGAAACCGGCCGAGTGCTTCTGAAAGAGTTGCTGGATCGCAACCTCTTCTCCAAGATCACGCTGATCGGACGGAGACAGGTCACCTTCGAGGACAAAGCTTACGAAAAGCTAGTAAGAGAGTCAATTGACGTTCGTTAACAATTGAAAAAAAATCGGATATCATGGAAAAGTCAAGGCATCGAGGCAGTAATTACAGGAAAAGGATTCCCGACTAATATTGCGTGCAGGCATGAACATAACTTTTCAGAAGATCGACATTTCTGTTTTGAAAATACCGTTTTTTGATTGGTTTTATGTGATATTTCATTTCTTGGAATACTGTTTTGAGCTGGAAGCCAAACTTATGCTAAGTTAAACAAAAACATACTTGAAATACTTTACTTTGTGTGGAGCGAATCTATAATCTATTAAAGTTTCATGTTTTGAAAGGAATTATGGAAAAAAACCTCACTTTTCCATGACATGACATTTTTTGGAAAGGATCTGTATCTGACTACATTTTGACAAATGTATGGATCATATAAGCATAGCTTATTTTTGGGATCACTGGGGAGAAGAGCTAACTTTTGCGTTGTGTGTTCAGGTCCAGGAGGTGGTGGACTTTGAGAAGCTGGAAGACCATGCCCCTGCCTTCCAGGGTCATGACGTTGGATACTGCTGCCTAGGAACCACCAAGGCTAAGGCCGGGGCAGTAAGTAAGATGAAATCTGTCAATACTGTGGGATGTTCTATAATCAACATCACTTGACTGTTCTATCGCTATTAGCCTTGCTATTTAGGGACGTGGCATCCTCTTCAGGCAATGGAGACGTTGCATCCCTAATCAACAGGATATTATGAGGCTGTTTGGCACGTTAAGTGATGTGTTGGAGGGATATTGATCTGACCAGGTATAAGATCTGGAATATCTGCATATTGATCATCGTTATAATGATCAATATGCACGTTGTTTGTCATCTAAATTCTGAAGGCTATAGCCATGCATTAACCACACTTTTTACTAAGGGAGATAGCCTACACATGTTTTTTTTCTGCATGTCTGCATGACATGGCACATCAGGAAACAGACTGGGCATTTATGACGTCGTGTTTAGTAGACGTACATTGCTTCTTGTGTCGGCTATAATACGTGTTTTATCATATAACTGATTGTTGTGTGTTGTTTAGTGGACTGTCTTAACCGCAAGCCCACATCTCCCTTTGAGACAGCAGAGCGGTATTCACTGTGGAGAGGTTATCACGAGCAGACTGTGTGCATTGTGTGTTCCAGGAAGGCTTTGTTCGGGTGGACCACGACTACGTTCTGAAGTCTGCTGAGCTGGCTAAGGCCGGGGGGAGCTCTCAGTTCCACCTGGAGTCCTCCAAAGGAGCCGATAAGAACAGTGGCTTCCTCTATCTCAAGGTCAAGGTATGTGGCTCGGGCTCACTTGATTGGACTGCGTATTAATAGTATTGGTTATGATCATGGGTATTGATTGTTTGCCTAGTGAGGCAGCTGGGTTCATGAGATCACATTCGCGCGAGAATCCATCTGGCCAGACTTCAACGTATCCGCTTGTGGCCGGACCCATCAGCGTCCCATGAGGAACTACTGGCAGCTACGGCCATGATGATTGACAGATGCAATCACCTGCCAAGTATTTTTTAATTTTCCAAACAGTTTCAAAGGACAACTTCCCAGATGGTTCTGTGTAACAAACCAAATGGCCCATCAGGTTAATGGAAACTTCCTATGTGCTTGAAACTGGAATTGACCCACACTGCAATTGGTGTACCCAATGAATATTGTTGAACGTATTCTTTTGTCAACATTTATGTATTTAATCTGGCCGTTTTATCTGCCCAACCATTATAGGGGCAATAGCTCCTGCCACCAAACATAAAAACATCCCTTGTTTGGTTAATGGCTATCATAATAAAAGAAAGCTTGAATGATGGGCCAAAATAATTGATTGAAATTCAACTCAATTCAACTTAGAATTATTGTGATTCAAAGATTAGAATTATTGTGAAAACTTGTATTCATGTGAGTGCATGTTTCCTTATGGTACATTGTGTTGTGGGTGATAATGGGATCCTGACTGCTGCTGGTTCTGTTCTAGGGACAAGTGGAGGCTGACATTGAGGCATTGGGCTTTGACAGATTGTCCATCTACAGACCTGCGTAAGTTCACCCACGTCCTTATTCACCTGTTGGTCAAAATATGTACAGGAAAGGGTTGATTCAAGCCTTAAATAAGGGATAGCAGCATTCTAGAATCTAACTATGTTATCAACCCCAGGATGACTTGTAGACCTGTATGCTAAGTTTTAAGTTTAAAACAAACAAACAAACTAGGATGTTTTTTTCATGCTTGCCTCTAGAACACCAGCCAGTGTAACCAGGGTGTTTGTGAATGGAGCATCACATCACCATTAGTTCAAACTGAACATTAAAGTCGTGCATCGGCTGATCAGCTGTAATGCCATGTTTGGCCACATGGGGGATATTTGGGGCTCACTCACACCTCTTGGATTAATTAAATTCACCACCACTCAAAAAATGTGCACAATAAACAAATATCTCCAACAACTGAACATGAATAGAAGCAGTTCATTGGGACATTTTCTTGCTTGTGAACCGTGTTCACAGGCATAGCTTAACTCATTGTATGTGATGCATCTATATTTGAATATAAAAATGCTAATCACAATAATAATGTACATGCTTTCATAGATTTAACATAACAAATATAACTCTCTCTCCGTCTGTCTGTGTGTGTCTTGTCTGTGTGTGTCTTGTCTGTCTGTCTGTCTCTCTCTCTCTCTCTCTCTCTCTCTCTCTCTCTCTCTCTCTCTGTGTGTCTCTGTGTCTCTCTGTCCCTCTTGTACATTTACAGGGTGCTCCTGGTGGACAGGCAGGAGAGCCGGCCCAGTGAATGGATGGCGAGGAAGGTGCTGAGCTCCTGCTCTTTCATGTTTCCCACCATGTCCGTTCCCATCCAAACGGTGGCCAGGGCCATGGTGTCCAACACCGTGCTGAAGCCCGAGCAGAAGACTGAGATCCTGGAGAACAAGGCCATCCACACGCTGGGCACCAGCAAGACCACATAGTGAAAGATGAGCAGTTGTTGGAACGTAACAAATCACCCCGGGGCTGAGCTTGCTTCCCCATCTCGTTGCAAGTACTCTCCTAAGATACCGCAAGTGGTGAAGGTTCATGCCAAAGAAATCGACATCTTTTTTTTCCTTCCAAAGACACCGAGATCTTGTGAGTGAAGGTTGTGTCACAAAAAAGTGGGGAGAGTACGTGGGAGGGGATAATAAATACACACTATGGACTTTTATAACAATTTATAAATATTGTCGTGTTCAAAGAGCTCACTTTTCCCACGCGGAACATGAGGGGTGAGAGTTGGCCTTTTGGTGTATGGTTTTATTTGTGTTCAAAACAAAAAGAATGAATATATTTGCATCTATTAAATGTGATGTATTGAAGCTTAAATGCATATTGAAAATGTACGGGGAAAGTGCACTGAGATTTAAAAAAAAAAAGGGTTGTAACATTTTAATTGATAGAATATTGTTTATTGATGCCGCTACATTTCATGGGTTTGCAACATTCCATGTGTTATGAAATGTAGCAACTCAATTGGAAGATTACCGTGCATGCTCTGAGATGATGCATGTAATTCCACTGGGGGAAATGCCTTAAAAATAAATATGAATATGTTATATAAATATGAATATGTTAACCTGACATGCCAGATGGTTCTGGGAAGTCGGCATTGGAAACTGGCTGGCACTTGGTTCTTCCTTTTTACTCTTGTAAATAAAGGTTTGTTTCCGAGGGCTATGGGTACAATTTGAGAAATTAAAAATGAGGAGAAAACAGCAGAAGAGAGCAAGATTTTGAAACTAGACAACAACAAAAGATCCCTTCACTCTCAGCTTCGTCCCGCCCTGCCTTCCTCTGTCATTGAGAAGTGTTGTATTTCAGACAACTGTGATTGACATGCAAGATGGATTCCCTGAACCAGTCAGGGAAAAGGTGCCCTGTCAGAAATTTGCAGACAAAAATCTAAATTAGCTTATCAATTTATTTCCAACTACTTAATGTGCTAACATTTTGTACATAATTGAGCCCTACTCAATCTAACCTCGGCCCATGAACGGTAGGGGCTCCCTGGCAAACCTCCATAACCAGTGATTCTTCCTATGGCGCAATTAGTTGTAATGACACACAGCTGAGTGTGTGTGCAGAGCAGTGCTTATGACCGTCCTCTTTTGGCATCAACATTGTTCAGACTTATTCCCAGCGCAGCTGTTGGTTTGGTGTTTCAGGGCCCTAATGCTCACTGGAGGAAAACAGAAAGCAGAAGCATGTCCTTTTTAGATGATTCAAGGTGAACTTTTATTTTGGTTTGGGTTGTTTAAGAACAACTTCTGAAAAGGTAACGTCTTCTCTGACATCTATTGACCCCTAATACTTATTTTCTGCTACAGCTCATGTTCATTCATCCTCTGGCTGCTGGTTGGGACTGTTTGCTGTGAGACCATGAGAGGTAAAGTGACTTCAGTTAACTGAAAGTGCATCAAATGCTATACAATGACAGGAATTTGCTCATCAAAGTAAGCAACAGAGGTGGGAAGTATTTATTTTACAATAAAATGTAAAGCGTTTGTTTAAATTGTTACAGGCCATCTTCTCGGTGTCCAAGATGGTCAGCTACCAGTGGGCCCTCTCCCTCCTCGGTCTACATTGACTTTTAGCCACCCAAGAACCCATGCACAGAGTCCCACTGGGACTCAACCAAATATTTATCAGAGTAATCAGCAGATCGTTCAAGAACCAGGTGTGGTTTCTAAATCTGTTGGTGCAGGTGGCCTGAATGCCCTGTATCGTATCTATCAGAGTGCTGCCAGGAGTAAGGTTTCACCCACTGACACTGGGGCTGCAACTTCTGGGTCCAGCAGAAAGTATTTTCCAACACCAAGTGGTGGGACAAGAAGGAAAATGCTGAACTTGAAAGTGGACTCCAGCCGGTGGTCTGGACATCCAGGGACGGCTGCTCCCCTGCACCCTGAAGCAGGACTTGTACCCGGGAACATAAGGTGGGAACAGCTCATTAAGACTCCCCCAAGAAGTGGCAAATATCACCACCATTACATTTACCAGGGCACACCAAATGCTCTGGTGCTTGTTAGATTTGATGATAAAGTCCTCCTCCAGCCACGGTCTGCAAAACGTGCAAACGTCCAAATCTCTGCGCTGGATGACCAAGACTCTCCCTGTGGCACTCCTGTTTATGTGCCCCAGCAGCCCTTGGAGCATCGCCACATTGAGAACGGCAGCGCAAAGGGTTATGCCAAGGCGTGCTTCCTTACGCCTGGCCTGGCTAAAGGCTCCAAACACCAGGCTGCTTCTGCTGATGGGAGAGGGTCCCTGGATTATTACCCTGCGCACCATCACCGCTTCGGTACGAGGCCCCAGAGTCCAGCTGAAATGTACAGTGAGGGATTTAACAGCCCTGGAGAAAGGTACGCACAAGCCATGAGGGGTAGCCCACAGATCCTTGTCCAAGGAAAATACAAGCCGTTCCAAACAATTCGGCCAATCAGTGACGTGATTTTGGATCTTGCCACGACAACCGCAGTGCCTCCCAGTCCATCCCAATACACCCAGACAACCGCACCTCTTCCTCAGAGTGTTGGCATCCTGGAACGGTTCGTCCAGCGAACGCCACCTCCATTGCCTGACAAGGAGGAGGAGGACGCCACGTCTCCATTGCCTGACGAGGAGGAGGGGGATACCACGTCTCCATTGCCTGACAAGGAGGAGGAGGACGCCACGTCTCCATTGCCTGAGGAGGAGGACGCCACGTCTCCATTGCCTGAGGAGGAGGACGCCACGTCTCCATTGCCTGAGGAGGAGGAGGAGGAGGAGGACGCCACGTCTCCATTGCCTGAGGAGGACGCCACGTCTCCATTGCCTGACGAGGAGGAGGACGCCGCCAGGTCTGCTTCACTCAGTACAGGGACTACACATCAGAGGGAAGGAAACGACACTGTGGCGGTGAGTCTTGAATACGACCAGTTGAAAGTTGAACCTGTAACGGACCCTCCTCAAGATGGACACATGCAGTCTCTCCTAAAGGGTGATGACAACGCTACTGTGATGCCACGCTCCCTTTGGAACATCACTGGTGCACTTCCACTGGCTTCGCCCATGCGAATGCCCTATCCCACTCCTGCTTTCCACTGAATAGATGTTAACTTTTGCTATGTTTTATGTCGCACTATGGAGATATTTGTGATGCCTACAAGTATCGGCTTCTTACATTTTTAATCTATATTAAACGCTGTAATGTTAGATGTAATGAAATGTGTCCGGAAAAAAAAAATCTGTTTTGACTGTTTTCTATATGAAATTAATATGAATAAAATTGGAAGTGAACACAGAGTACTCCAGTGTATTAATGTGTTCATCTGTGGTCTCAAGTCAGTGAGGCGCTGTGATCTCATTTCCAAATTTCACCAAAAGTGAAATCGAGCCATGACGCAGTGAGGACAAACGACAGGCCTTCTGTGTTAATTTACGTCGAGGGCATTTGGCAGCTGCTTTTATCCAAAGCCACTTGCAAAGAGTGCATTTGTTGCAGAAACGGCAATATATCTGTGGTGCATAAAGATAAGAATGGAGCAGGTTATAAGCGTTCCTAGTTGTGAGGCTAATGGAACGAGTTTCATAATTGCTAGGTTGTCTGCATAATAGCTGGGATAAGAGCAAGACTTGACATTCTGAGCCCATTACCACCATCTGAGAACATGCATGGTGTAGGGTCTGACTAATGTTTGGAGGTAGTAAAATCAATTTTATTTGTATAGCCCTTAATCACAGTTGGTCTTAAAGGGCTTTGAGACCAACTCTAACAAGGAAGGAATGCAGAGTGGGGGATCTCTCCTTCCAGGGATGGTTTGGAGTGCAGTGGGTGTCAAATGGGCATGAGAAAAAACAGTAACAAAGCATAACAATTTTAAGCAACAAAGTACAGATAGTAATTGCGGGATGGTGCTGGCTGGAGAGCAAGCTGGTAGCCGTCAGATGGGGTGGCCAGGAATCCAGTCATGATCACAGCAGCACCCTAAGAATGGGAGACATCATGGTTAGATGGAGCACGGGGAGGTAAAGGCAACTTCTACCATACCTATTGGTAGGCTAGCGCTGACAGTCTAATGCGAGCAATTACAGGGAGCCAGTGGAGGTTGCGGAAGAGGAGGGTTAAGTTAAGTTTAATATCTCATAATTTCACATACTTAAAAAAAGGGATATATGCGAGTAGTAACGTGGCTTTGTGAATCACTTCTGGCTTCTATCAACGTTGCACCCATATGAAGTATCCGTTTACATTGCGTGTACATTGTTTACATGAGTTGTATTTTAGTGACGCCAAGCGGTGATTGTGCGGTAATACACGTCCTGACGTCAGTGAACGTCACCCGGAAACACGTCATTCGACACCAAGAGGAGACGGCATGGCAGAGCTTGTAGACCCACGTGAGTGTTGTCAATGAAAACACCAACCCAACGCCTCGAATTTGTGCCCTTAACTGCATGCTTTTAAGAACCAAATTATTGAGTCTTATTGTAAAATTCCGGATGTGAGCATATCCTCTTAACTTGGCACCAACAGCACTAACCTCTGTGGGTATCCTGTGTGTCCCTCGCTG
>OMOU01000425.1:0-14313 GCA_900312585.1 Malacocephalus occidentalis
CAGGAGAGACTCTGCGTAGTTGATTTCTAGGTTCTTCTTCTCCAGTATCTTTAGGACGATGTCCTGGGTGAGCCCTGGGTTCTCTTTCTCAGCCTGCATCCACACACACACACACACCCCCACACGCACGCACACACACACACACGCACACACACACACACCCACATACACACACAAAGATTAGATCCTTATCATTACAAGCAATGAGGGAATTATCTCCAGGCACGTGTGGCTACACGGAAGTCCAAGACAGATGGACTAGGTTCAGCCCAGTGTCTACACAAACTACTAAAGACCCAAGAAACACGTCGTTTAATTCTTACCTTGATAAAGGCTGCTCTCAACGTCTGTGCTGCCGATAAATTGACTTTCTCCAACTGAAAATGATCACAAACGAACACGCACATGAGGATTTCGTTTTCTCAGGAAATGATAAACCAGATAAACCTGTGAGAATGCTTTCTGCATTTTAATTTACCGTCTGGTTTGTAATTCCAGCGGTGGTGGATTATATAGGTGTGTAGATGTGTGTTTGTTCACATCCGTCTTGTGTCGACAACCGGGCCGCAAGAAAATAGAACAACGTTCGCATTCTCTTATAGCTCTTATTTATGAGAAAGAGAGCATTTGGGAACCGTCTGCTGAAAATCAGTCAGGCAACATTCTACCCATTTGTTTCACTACAAAACAAATGCTGTGAAACAAAGTGTGCGTCGCAGTGCACTCTGTTGACGGCAAAGTAAAAATGGAGACGACTGAAAATCTAATATTCATCCCAATTGGGTACGTTGTGGTGAGGAAACACAGCCAAAGCTTTGTTCAGGCTCCCTGGCAAGCCCATCGGCCTGATTAGCTTTAGTTGTGCGCTTGTTTTGATGTCAACTTTTTCCTCACCATCCGATGAATTACACCCGGTCACTTACCTCTTGTACATTTTTGCGTTGGGATTTGTGATTTCAAAAATCAGGTTGCGGCCTTTGTGACGTCATGAAAATTAGCCCAGAATTTGCACAAAATAAACAACAACTCTGGCGCACAAGTTAACGAGTTTGCATTGTCCCAGTGTAGGAAACAAATAAACAAATACACCAAACAAAGTAGATCAAAGAGCATGCATAAGCAGAACAAAAAAAACTAAATCAAAGAGACCCAACGTCTATACAATGTGCTCATTAACTATGTGAAGGAATGTACATGACGCAGAAGCTTCACGTCCAATTAGACAAATTGAACGTCACCTATACAAGGCGCTCAGATCCCCCACACCATGAAGTTATGTCCAGGATTAATTATACAATACAGCTAAAATTAAACTAGCGCTCGGTTAAAATTATGTATAATTAACAAGCTGTGTGTGCCTGGCTGCACTGGGGGGGGGGCTACATGCATCTTATACATGACTCTCTCTCTCTCTCTCTCTCTCTCTCTCTCTCTCTCTCTCTCTCTCTCTCTCTCTCTCTGGCCCACCTGCCGATGACACACTTCTTCAGGGGTTGGTTCTAGTAAGCAAACCATCGAGTGGATATAATAAGGCCATCGCTCCTTTCCCCAAGGGACCATTTTGGCTCAACACGGAATATGAACAGATGAGCAAAGGGCTTGTTGGTTTAGGGGTTTGTACCTGGTTGAACACCGGATACATGACGGTGTACAGTGCCATCGGCACCATCGAGGTTGTGTCCACTTCATTCTTCATGTCTTCCATGGTCATCCTTGATCGATCAAGGGCCCTCTGTGTGTCTGTGTGTGCGTGTGTGTGTGTGTGTGTTACAGACCGTTTTTAACACATATATCCCCTCAGAGTGGGAGTGCCTGAAAAAAAGTAGAAAATAATAAGTAAGGTAAGAACACACCTAATAAGTACAGCTGTGCAAATTATGCCGCCAAACATAAAGACAGCAGGAGAATGACACCATACCGTTCCATAATGCTTTTAAAGGGCAAGCACAGTACTTGGCTACCAATGGATGTGTCTTTGTTAGGTCTAAATGAGTCACATTACCACACATGAATACAACACATGAATACGCCTCATGCCAGCAGTACCTACCATCTTCATCATAAGGATGTCGGTTCTCGCAAGAAAACTAACTTGAAACAAAATGTGTGTGTTGTATAGCTGTGTATATGTGTTTCCTTTAGAAGTAAAACAGGTGCTAGAGAAATCCACCGAGATGTGTAATGTCTATAAATTGCTATTAATGCTGGCAGACAAGATAAATCCTGACTGAATTTGAGCCATGCTTATGTAACTCTTAACTTTCGGGACATAGGCTCATTCAGTTAATCTCCACTGGTAATAGAGTTGAAGACTTAATGTTACCCTGTGTTGTAGCCTACATTATTCAAGGTGACAACTGTAGAAAATGTCTTAAGAAGTTAAGCAGCTCACACGACTGTAAGGACTGTTGAAGTCTGACACCATGGACGCAATTGGTGCGTTCCAGTTGTACTCGGAAGTCGGAATATCCCACTTCTAAATCGTAAGTTTCAAGAAAGTCGGAAGAACCCAACAACCCGGACTTCAGTCAATTCGGGGTGGTGAGGTTCTTCCGACTTTATGAGTTGGAATTCCGACTTCAGGGGCGTTACCCTGAAACTCCCGACTTGGAAACCCGGAATGTCTGACTTGCGAGTACAACTGGAACGCACCACAACAACACGATTATTGGGCGATGCCGGCGATTTAGCGTCAAACCACTTACCCACAAACGGCCACTTGAACCCCGCTAGAGGCAGAAGACCTCAAAGACTGACGACGTTTTAATAAATGTGTGAAATAATGTCCAAACAGGAGCACCACAACGACCAGTAGTAGTAGCTAGCTTAGCCAGTTAGCAGTTTCGGCAGCAGCAGGTGATCATCTCAGTCCGTAGCCAAAGTACAAGGGACGAAACAGATTAACTCTGGCGAGAGGGTTTAACATAGGGTGGTTGAGACTAATCACTCAACAGTCGGACACGAATTCATGTGATAAAAATGTATTTAGATGGTCGATTTAACGCTTCTCCTGTTGTTGTGTCTCATTCACGGAAGTTTTATGCATGACAAAACTGTAGCCTAGAGCTAAAAACACAGCACCGTGGGCGGGGTTTACAACTCAGCTGGTGTCGCGTGAGGTCGGTTGTAGTTTTTCCGGTTAGAGGCAACCATTGCCGCGACATTGGTCGTGTGGTTCAGTTGGACTACAAAACCGGGGCATGGTGGTCGTTTTTCTTCCGCGTCAGTTTATACGCGTTCACACATGATCAACAGTTGGAACTGTCACGTACACACGGCACAAATAAATAATTATTGACTTGTGTCTGACTCAAGTCTGGGTTATACAATTTAAAAAATACATATATGTCTATATAAAAAAATATATACATACAAATATCGAAACGAGTAGAAGAATATTAATTGGACCAATCGGTGCAAAGGGGGGCGGGGTCTGCAGTCAATGTAGCGCGAGCGACCTGCTGCGGCGGCAAAGAGAACGCGTTCCGCGACGCACGAGACCGCACCGAGTCCTCCCGCCTGCCCGCCGCCGCCGCCGCTCAGTCGGTAAGACGCCGATTTTACAATATCGACATCCGAGACGCGAATACGCGTTTAACGTACAACCGTTAACCCGTTCGAGAATGGCCGTCGGTCAGATAATAATGTCACGTCCGCCGTGGGAGAACGTCTTTTTGCGTGAGAACGTGACAGATGTTGAGTGAGAAGTACGAACGCTTTCTTGTTGCGTGCGCCGTGTTTATGACGGGCTAATAGCAAGAGAGCGAGGGAGAATAAATGTCTATTGGCTCGTATAATCCGTATATTGATTGAATATTTGTATACGTGTTGCCGTGCGTCTACTACTACCACCGCCACCCGAGGCCATTTCATCAATACTCCATCATCGCAGTGCTTGCGGTTTGCGACCGCACACGGGAGAGACGCTCGAGACATTGCGGTGGACGTCTTGTCCTTGAAATGAAGGCGAAGACGCGCAAGATTTCTCCGCATCCTGTGCATCCATGAGGCAGATGAGTAGTAGTAGTAGTAGTAGTAGTAGTAGTAGTAGTCGTGGTAGTAGTAGCCTAGTAGTAGTCTTACCCCATAGACATTATCTCCAACCAACACGCACCCCGGTTTTGTGTGTGTGAGAGAGAGAGTGTGTGTGTTTCAATAAACAATGAGAAATGACGGAAAAAAGTGACGCCTCTATTAGAAATGACTCGTAGCTTGAAAGGGGCCAATTATGGTACCATATACTGATAGATATATAGATATATAGATCAGATCGCAGTATTTCCCCTCATCCGGATTTATCCTGCACTTTGCTGTTCTCTCGCTCTCTCCTCCTCTGCCTGTAAAAAATACGACATATTCTTTGTCTTAATCTCGATATGTACTTACCATAAATGCATTAGTGTAATTTGCGAATCTCTTCTGAGAGCCCACTGTTGCCTTTCTAGCCTCTGGGATGTTTACTAAGTCTGTTTTCCACTAATTTCTAGTAAGTGCTGTGTTAATTGCATCTTAATAATTAAACACCTTTTAAATCTGCCTGGCTAAATGACATGTGTAGCAATGAGAGCGGGAACTCACTGTGTGTGTCTGTGCGCGCATGTCTTATTAGTGCGCGTGTAGTATTAGTATTATTACCGTTAGTAGTCATAGTAGCAGTAGTAGTGGTAAATATTTTTTGTAGTTGCCAGGAATTCATGTGTTATTATAGTTATTTGTGTTTACACTGACACTGTCTGGCCTGTAGACATCACTGATTATGGCCACCTTTAGGAATCTCAAATTCTATGAAACAGACACACACACACATGCCTTGATACACACACACACACACACACACACACAGAGTGTAAGTCAGTTCTGTCCTCTATATAAGCTGCAGTCGTAAATCCACAGGGGATTAGTTCATCTCTGGCAAAATAAAATAGGAAGAGAGGGGGGGGGGGGAGATGCAGAGCTAAATGTAAATTAAAAGCTTGATGTTTTGTCTTTTAACCATTCGTACTTTAGAGCATATGTTATCAAAAGAACAAAATGCATCCATTCAGAACTTGTGTCAATTCCTTATAGTTAATAAAAAATGTCTGTCAATAAATTCTTGGATGTAGGCTATGTCAGTCAACTAGTGTCTTTGCCAACCACAGAATAGCTATAAAGACCACTGCCTAGTGTTACAAAGTCAAAATGAAAGAACATTCAATTCAAAATCAATCATATTTTAGCAAAAGAACTTTGTAACCAAGATGTATGTTCATAATCAGGAATACTATTATTTTGTATGATGGAAATCACATGCATAAACTTACATTGATATTTCGGACATTTTTCGGATAGGGCTGGGATTGTGGTCGTGAATGGGTTAGGGTGGAGGGGGGAACAGGGAAGCTATGCAGAGTCCAGGTGAATTCTGAACAGGTGAGTCCTTAGTCTCTTGCGGAAGCTGGTGAGCGACTGTGCTGTCCTGATGTCAGCCGGGACCTCATTCCACCACTGCAGTGCCAAAACAGAGAAGACTTGAGACTTTGCAGAGCATTGTTTGCCAGCTCTTAGTGATGGTGGTACCAGTTGGCAAGCCGAAGTTTTGCATTTGCAACAATCTGGGAGATCTGGGAAGTTAACTGGAAGGCGCGTTGGTTCATTGTTGTTTTAAACCGCGTATCAGTGTTTAGTCAAACAGGCGTCAGCTCACTGGTGAAAACACACGCACACATACACATCACTGGAATTGATTTGTCAATTAATCAGGAGTGCCACTGGACACATAATTGAACAGAGAAGTGAGAGATCACTTAATCTCCTCATCTACCTCCCCCCTCCCTCCTCTATCTCTCTCTCTCTTTGTCACTCTTTCCCTCCCTCCCTCTCTCTGTCTGTCTGCTGTTTGTCTGTCTCTCTCTCAGCACACTGAGAGGAGAGAGGGAGACAGAGACAAAGAGATAGGAGGTATGATGGTGAAATGGCTGAAGTGGCTGTGTAATACCCGTGTTTGTCTCCCCCTTCAATCTGACACCATGGCGGTGTGTCCAAATTGTCTTTGTGGTGCCAATCAATGCGAGTTGTTCTCTTAATCGTCTAGCCACTCGTCATCACCCAAACGCCTCTTTTTCAAACGCCTCTTAATTTGCTGGGGATTCATCCTGCTCAGCCAGCCACCCCCCACCACCACCCCCTGACCATCACCAGCACACCTCCCATTAGACAGCCATCTGGCTTCCACTCTCTGTGTGTCTGAAGACGCCCCCTTTGTATCGCTCCATCTCTGTGATACCTGATTCTCTATATGATTCTTTCTTTCGATTCCTCCCATTCCTTTTCTGATCTCTCCCTTATTCTTCTTGAATCCCGACCTGTTGCTCTCTGTCTCTTCCTCTCTCTTCCTCTTCACTACCACTGTCTCCCTCTGAGGGGTAGTTGGTTGTAACCTTTCCTGGTCGTGGTGTCTCTGCGGTCTTTAGTCCATCTGAAAAAGCCTCCAGTCTTTTCACTTTTACCACTGACCCCAAATAGAGGCCGATCCAATTACAGCTCAAACCTCCCTCCCACAGTCCCACAGCACTTAAGCTATTGGTGTGGGGTTCGTGTATGTGTGTGTCTGTGTGTGTGTAAGGTAGTTTGTACGAGTGTGTCGTACATGTGTTTTTGCCTGGTACACACAAGTGTGTGTGTGTGTGTGTGATGTACAAACGCACACTCGTGTGTGTAGGGTCGTAGTTTATACTAGTGTGTTGGGCATGTGTTTTCTCCCTTTTCAGCATGTTACTTGAAACAGGGCAGTGTGTGTGTGTGTGTTTGTGTCAATGAAGGTTGTTGAGAGCAGTGAACCATTCTGTGGTGAGACATGGGAGGTCGTTGGATAACACCTTGGCTCCCAGTCACGGCTGTTCCCTTTACATGGAAGCCGGCTTTTCACAGCTTGAGTTTTCTAATCATCTGTCTCTCTGTCTGCCTGACTGTCCGTATGGCCTGCCTCTTGGCCTGATGGCCTGATGGCCTCTTGGCCTGATGGCCTCTTGTCCTGATGGCCGGTTGGCCTGTTGGCCTGTTGGCCGGTCCTGGTGGGGACCCTGCCGAGAGGTCATTCTGGTTAATCCAAGGCTGAACCCGCCTTTATCTGTAGAGAATAATAACTAATAAACCATCTAGACTAATAAAGAAAGATGCTGTAAGTATTCATCATTTTGACAGATTTGTCCAAAAATGTTGACCAACTGTTGTGTTCCGACAATGTAAGTAAATGACCATATGGCCTCCAGGTTTTGGTGTACGTGACTGTGTGTGTGTGTGTCTATAATCCCTGTCAAATTCACACACCCACATACACACACATGCACACACACACATACACTCAGCCACTCACTCTAGCGAGTAGAAATGTTATGGATTTGTTCTCTGTCCCACCAGAAATGTTTTCTGTTATTACAAACCAGTTTGAAGATCAAGTGGCATATCATTGAACAGAGGGTTTTTAAGCTAACTACTGCTGAGTCCCTGGAAACAGTCCATCCATTATTTAATCAGACATGAAAAGTAAACACCAGTGTGGGAATGTGATTATGAAGTGGGAATTCGGCCATGACTTACCACTTTTCTAAGACATGCAGCTGTGTGACTTGTGCTGCTTTTTGCCATAAGCATTGATTTTTATTTATTGATTGCCTCTTTGAATGAGAATGAGGACCATGTTCTCCCTCACCTCCTTTACCCTATTCATGACACATCTATTCAAACTGTATTTATATTACATGTTTATGAAATTAGAAAACATTTTCTGCCATGATTTCCTCTGGTAAACTTTTTATATTGCTATTGATAAATGTGGCTTCACACATCTGGTGGCTTGCGTTGCGAGTAATGGCTTCCCCACCTGGGGTTATTTCAAAGGAAGTCAGATGCTGATCGATGCTGTTTCATTATTGATTTGGGCGAATAGCAGTTGGAAGAGCAGTCCTGGTAGTAAACACACTAGATGTCAGATGTTAGTTAGATGCTAGCTTCAGTCCATTGGAAGTCAGGTGGAGTTTGTTGCATTGTTGTTACCAAGAATCACAACTGGCTGTAATGGAATTCCCGGTGCCACTATGGTATTCGTTTCTCGCTAGCAGCGGCAGTGTTGTAGTGCATGTGGGGAGCAGTGAGGGCCCCCCGAGTCCACTGCTGCTTTGATTTACTAGATCTGAAGCCAAGAAGTGAGCTAAAGAGTTAGTATACACCAAGTGGGCTACTGGTCCAATAGGGACACCAGGAAAGGAGAGGGTGCTGGCCATCTGTCTTCTTCTTCTTCAAAATGGTGGAGTGTGTGTGTGTGCACCTGTGGACCAAAGAATAGCAACACATACAGAAACTGACAGAACTGGAGCAGGTGCAAAGAGCCATGGTAAAATGAGAGAAAATGCTGAATATTGTGCTGAATATTGTGTGTGCGTGCGTGCGTGTGTGTGTGTGTGTGTGTGCGTGCATCATGTGTGTGGGTGTGTGTGTGTGTGTGTGCAAGGAAGATAAAGTGTATCTGCCCATGTGGAAGTTACCTTTGAAGAAACATCAAGCTGGCCAATTTAATGAAAAAAAGCTTATCAAATTCAACCACTGCAGTAATTACCGATGCACTATGTGTGTGTGTGTGTGTGTTTATGAGCCATGCATTAGAATGTTCATTGTAAATAAATTCCGCTGACTTCCGAAGCGTGCCATCCCACGGTGTTGGGTTTAAATGGCAGCAGGGATTAGCGTGTGCCGTGTGCTTCTGGGTGACGTCATGTTTTAATTGTCAAAATGTCAAATGGCCATCTATTCTGTGTCAGAATTAGGATTACAGGGATGGCTTATAGGATGCTTTTTAAAGGCCAGTGAGTTTAATAGCACAGAATTAATCAAATTGTCAGGATTAAACAGCGGCAACTTGAAACCCTGACGGGACATGAGCCATATTGTGTTCTGCTGGTCACAAGAGAGCGATTTAAAGTAATTTTTTACCGTATCAAAGTTTAGCGTCAGCATCTCTGGTCAATCGGCCGTACAAGGCAGAGGGGGGGGATACCCTTACTGGGCGTATGCCATCGATCCAAAGGTCACAACGGTGTCACCTTTACAGGTAATAGGCATCCACCCATGTAGTTCTTATCTACATATGTGCGTGCGCGCGTGCACACACACACACACACACAAACACACACACAATCCCCGCAGCAAACACACACACACACACATTCTGGCCCAGTCCCTCGGACACACACACTGCTGTACCTGACCCAGCGGTCTTTGGGTCTTGCCTCTCAGAAGATGGCTGTCTGGTTCTGGAAAGGTTCAGCTCCCACAACTCAGAAGGTCAACATGGAAAATGTTATCTCCCTCCACATCACTGCCAGCAACTGATGTTCCTTCCTTCTTTCTTTCTATCGCTCTCTCTCTCTCTCTTTCTTTCTCTCTTTCTTTCTGTCCCTATGTATCTTACTTTAAGTCTTTATTTACTTATTTCTGTCTGTCTATCTTTCATTCTTCCTCTCTTTCTTTCCCAGCATTGCTTGAGGTTTCATTCAATGGAACATTGAATGAAACCAGATGGCAGTAAAAGCTTTAACTAAAGATGTCTCAGTCAATTTATTGGCCTGGTGTTGTTAACTAACCATGTACCTGTAATTTCACTAGTCGTATAGCTTTAGTCATACAGAATAACCAGGGCACAACCTCGGTTGTGTATAATTGTATAATTGTATTTTGATTCATGACCAGAAGAAATGCTTAAAGATATAACTGGATTGGCTGTATTTGTGACTGCACTATATTTCTACAGGAAGTGATGGGCATTATTCAGCATTGTTACCCACTTCATTCCCTCTCCTCCGTGGGTTGGCCAGAGGCCTCAGAGCTGTTCAATAGTGCAGCACACAGTAGGACCAGCGGGCAACATGAACACATGTGGTTGTTGACAGTATGCTCAGGTACAATGGCAACACTGTAGCCTCATATAGCCTCCGTGTACCCCTAGCGAGCTAGCAGATTCTAGTGCAGCGTGGGTCCGTCGTCCACTGTTCTGCGCTTACTACTGTCAACAAACACAACGGTATCGGCCTAGAAGTAGTAGTAGTAGTAAACAACGAAACAATGGGTCTCTTCTTCGCTCTGTATTTATTTCCCTCTCACTCACTCTATCCCACTTCCTGTCTATTAAACAACAGACAAACACAAATACGCACACCACTTTCTCACTTTCTCCTAATTTATTCAATTAATTCAAATGTTTACTTTCATAGCCAAATCATTGTTGGACTTGTCTCCTGCTGCAGGTGCATCACATACAGTGGTCTATATTCTCGCTCGTGTCCCATCTTGCATCCCCAAGCACATGCTTTTATACGTTTGATTATATTTCTCAAAACATACATTACCTGGCACTGACAAGCGCAGCCTTGTTTACATAAATGTAAATGTCTTGTTTGTCTGGCCATGTCTGTTTGGAGGTATGGAAGCCCATGACAAATGGTGGAAGGGGGGAGAGAAGAGAGAGCAGGAGCTGTGTTAGAACAGAGGCGTTTGGGAACTCCTCAATGCACATGCACACACACATTCCCATATGCACACACACACACACACACACACACATACACACACACACAGTCACTGATCAACACATCCCACAGAGACTCACATTGCAAATTGGCACGGACAGGCATAGCTGCGAATGCATAGATCCACACAGTCCAGCAGGTTTTGAGGGAAAGAGGCTGATTTAACTAAGATGATAATGGTCATGAAATATGTATGAGTTCATTGAGTGAATGTGCTCTGAACAGCAATGCGCACTGCAGCCGGCCGTCTGCATTGTCTGTGCTGCTGTAGTTACCGCGCACCACTCCAGCTATTCATCTGTCTCTCGCTCACACTCTCTCACTCTCACCCTCTCCGTCTCATTCTGTCCAACGGACATTATCTTCTCACCACCGCACACCCATAGACTCACAGGCATGTGGATGAGAATCACATGTCACACACGTGTGTGTGTGTGTGCTTGTTGTTTGCATGCATGCATGTGTACCAAAGTCTTGAACTCTTGAACACACAATATGAAATCTATGGTTTAGGTCTATATGTGCTTTTTTCTTTTTTTCATTAGTTTGTTCTCTCATGTATGTCAACAGTGACATGCGTACATGACATGTGTTACTCTAGCCTGCCAGCAGTACAATAGAATTCACGATGCTAATGGTTATGAGTGATGCAGTGTACAGACCAATTAGACCACTGATCATTGTTGCATGTCTCCCCTCTGTGCCCCTCCTCCGTCTCTCTCCTGCAGCGCTCTCTGGTCTGTCCCTCATCATGTTCATCCCGGGCTGCCTATCCGCTGCTCCCTGTCCCCTCCTCCTCCCCCTCCTCCTCCTGTCACTGGGCCACGGTTGCCGGGCGGCGGACATTCCGGAAGACACCACGGCGGAGTTCGCTGTCAGACTCTACCACCGGCTGCAGGCGATGGGGGGCGGTGACTCCAACATCATCTTCTCCCCGCTGAGCGTGGCGGTGGCCCTGGGCATGATGGAGCTGGGGGCCCGGGGGGCCTCGCTGGAGGAGATCCGGCAGGCGGTGGGTTTCAGCCAGCTGCCGGCAGGTGAGGGACACTGGCTGGCCGCCAGGCGCTGTGGAGCTCAGTGTGTGTTCCCAGCTCAGCACAGGGATTATGGCGGGCTGTGGACTGAAGGGATTATGGCAGAATATTGAGAATGATGTAACCCTGGACATTAGGTATCCAGGAAATTAAAATCATACTTAATCCGTGGATTGACGGAATAAAGCAATGCAGAATTGCAAATCACAATAAATGTATTGCTCGTCCATATTTATTTGGCACATATTTGTGTTGTCAAGAATAAGTCACGTGCAATAGAGCTTCTCACATATAACTAACATTGATCAAATAGAAGAGTAGAATCTGAAACACTATCAACATTTTCGTGCGTGTGCGTCCCCTGCAGATGAGGAGTTCTCACTCCTCCACAACCTGACCGCCGCCCTGTCGGACGATGACAGCCACTACATCGTCCGATTGGCCAACAGCCTTTTCCTCCAGGAGGGCATGGCTTTCAACCCCGAGTTCCTGCATCTGATGAGGAAGTACTTCCGGGCCGAGGTGGACACCGTGGACTTCAGCGAATCAGCAGCCGTCGCCGAGCAGATCAACAGCTGGGTGGAGAACCACACTGAGAGTAAGACGGAGAGAGGTGACACCGGAGAAGGAGGAGGAGGGAGGGAGAGTGAGAGAGAGAGAGATGAGACCGGAGAGACAGGACTAGGAGGAGAGGGGAGAGTGAGAGACAGAGACACAGAGAGACAGGACAAGGAGGAGGGGGAGAGTGAGAGACAGACACAGAGAGACAGGACAAGGAGGAGAGGGGGAGAGTGAGAGATAGAGAGAGAGACAGGACAAGAAGGAGAGGGAAAGACTGAGACACAGAGAGACAGGACAAGGAGGAGAGGGAAAGAGTGAGACACAGAGAGACAGGACAAGGAGGAGAGAGTGAGAGACAGAGACACAGAGACAGGACAAGGAGGAGAGTGAGAGACAGAGACATAGAGAGACAGGACAAGGAGGAGAGGGGTGAGTGGGAAACAGAGAGACACAGACAGGACAAGGAGGAGAGGGGGAGAGTGAGAGACAGAGAGAGAGACAGGACAAGGAGGAGAGGGGGAGAGTGAGACACAAAGAGACAGGACAAGGAGGAAAGGTGGAGAGTGGGAGACAGACACAGAGAGACAGGACAGGACAAGGAGGAGGGGGGAGACAGAGATACAGGACAAGGAGGAGAGGGGTGAGTGGGAGACAGAGAGAGAGAGACCGAGACACAGAGAGACAGGACAAGGGGGAGAGTGAGAGACAGAGAGAGAGAGAGACCACATAGGTGGGGAAGAGTCATATACGTGAATGGTCAGATGAGATGAGCCAACACACTTCCTTAAAAATCTTTGTTAAAAATCATTACACACACCTTGTGGCATTTTGGCATGACTTCTATTCATCCCCTCGGTCGGTTATTTACTTTTGCTTGTCTTATTGTCCGTGTTGTCCTTGGTGTGTAGGTAAGATCCACAAGCTCCTGTCGGCGGAGGACTTCAGCAGCATGACCCGGCTGACCCTGGTGAACGCTGTGTACTTCCGGGGCTCCTGGAAGAACCAGTTCAGACCGGAGAACACCAGGACCTTCTCCTTCAGCCGGGACGACGGTTCTGAGGTCCAGACCCACATGATGTACCAGCAGGGAGACTTCTACTACGGTACCATATCCACTCTATCAGTCCCCGCGTGAATGTCGGGAGGCGATGGTCCTGTGTTGACTTACGTTGACTTACTTACGCAGCAGTATAATTAGTTCATCATCGGCAGCAACATCAGCAACACAGTCAAAAGCAGCAGCAGTCAACATATGTGCAAGTGGATATACCACAAGACTGCTGCAGGCACAAAACATTGCAAGAGACAGTCAGCATTACAGCATCACATTCCTGCACCTTCAGTCTATTCTCAAGTATTTTCAATGTCTCCTGCTCATGCAATACTATACTTATTCTATTGAGAAAAAGAACCATATCACTCTGTGAAACGACAGCATTTGTGTGTTTATTTCATCATTCTAGGGATGGTACTTTGTTCATCAGGAACCAGCAGTGATATCTGTGTTCGCCTTGTTTGTTCTAATTCGTTAATCATTTGTATTTTATGATACAATCGAGCCGATCGGGGAAAAAAAGGAATCGAATGCTGTGCCCAAAAACTGCGTGGGCGCGTTACAAGAACCAGTAATATCAACAGTGTCTGGGAACTTCTTCAAACGTGTGTGTGAATACAAGACGAGCAAACCATTTTGAACAAGTTGTTTCACAGTGAGAGTCTCTCCCCATGGCTTTCAATGCTCCTCTTCAATCATCCCATCCTACTAGTTTAGTATTCTTCCCATGTATACTCATGCACCAAAGCATACTTTACCCAGCGCAATATGCTCTCTCTTGAGGTGCCCGTAGTTTTATGTTTAAGCCGTCGCCGCAGTGCCTTTGATTCGCTGCCCTTGTTAAGAAGGTTATTTTGTCGATGTCCTAATCTAGTCTATCTATCTAGTCCCTCCTGCAGGAGCGCACTCTGCTAACTCAACCGGGGGCTTGTGGTGAGACGCTGCTCACCTCGGTTCTATAGACACACCTATGAATCCATCTCATGTGCATGTATCATATGTACGCATCAATCTGTGTCGTAGCATATGTACTTACTGTATGTATCACATGTATGTATGTATCTGTGTGTCATTTAAAGTGCTTCCTGCGCCATGCGCTGCCAGA
>OMOU01000431.1:0-13205 GCA_900312585.1 Malacocephalus occidentalis
ACTTGGGAACCAGGAAGCACAACGCTTAGGGAAACACATGGATTCACATAGGAATGGACTTATCTAAGAAAACATGCTTTTGGTATGACTTGTATGTTGACATTTCAAATACAATTACAAATACAAATAAACTGGCTTCATGACAACCTGCTTAATCTATCTATAGCCTAGCCCAAATGTTTCTTCTCCAAGAAATGAGCCACTGGAAAAGTATGTATGTATTGCATCATACACAACATCTATCCGACCATGGCCTTTAGATTGTGTGTTTTTAAGGTCGTTAGCTGTTTCACAATAGTAGAATGACTGTTGATCGTCCATTATGTTATAAGAAAAGCACCTACACACACCTCCATCCTCACATCCACATGATGGTCTACAAGTGAAGAGTTTCTGAACCTCGGTCTATTTTGGGCAGTGCTATTTATTTCCTGATCGGACTGCTGGTATGGTGCGCCCAAGCTATCTATCGGATTGCACTGCATAGCCCTTCTGGTGATAATAAAAAAAAGACATTAAAAAAACAAATTCAATGCTTCGAAAAGTTCGTATAGGCCCCGTAGGAGACCGAGTTGATTTAGTCTATACTGTGAGGTGGACGGTTTGTAGTGTTTTATCCAAATGAAAAGGAATCAGGTGGGTGCAACGAGCCTGGGAGAATAAGACGAGATTATTGTATCTCTGATTGAAGCCTTTGCCCTTCTGTTTTTAGAGATGTATGGTGAAGTCATTAATACACACATTTTCGCATGTATACCCAATCTATGTTATATATGTATATATTTATACACAAAGCAAATTAAATATGCACGTTTAGGCTACTCAAGAATAAAGTATCCTGAACAAACAAGCAACCACTCAATTAATTTTAAGGTGTGAAGAACTGACTGACCTGGTTCATACTTGAGGTAAAGTATAGACACGATGTAGTAGGCCAGGTCAAATACTGGAAACATTCCCATCTTGGAGAAAGTCTGGGCAATATCGCCCAGATTCAGGAGTCCCAACACGTCCATTTTTCTAGGTAATCACGACTGTGTTGGAGGAAAACTGCGCGCTTGGAGTCGTGTGTGTCCCGCTCTTCTTCGGCGACTCGCCACGAAGCCCCCCAGTCTTCCCCGGGTAGAAAAGCTGCTGCCACTCAAGCCCACCTATTAATACCGCTCATCTGCACGCACGGTCCCCCCTTTCTCACCCCCACGCGGTCTCTTCCTCTTCTTATGTCACCCCCCAGTCTTATTTAACACCGCCGACTGTGAGGTGCCCGCCAGCTACACATGCATGCGTTTGTAAAAGCATGATCCGTGCCGTTGATGTTCATCTGGGGGTGGGTGATGTCTATCTTACTCACTTTCAGCCTTCTCGTGTGGTCGGTGATCATTTGCATGTTGTTGCCAGTGCATATAAGATAAGAGCCGACGGTCTCACCATCTGTCGCCGCACGTCACGGCGTAAGAACAAAATGCGTTTGATGCGCATTGAATGTCTTTAATTTAGTTAGATGTCTTCCAGACATTTTAGCGTTAAAAAGAACATTGAATAAATATATTCCATTTGACGAATACGTATTCGTGTAATACCGAATGTATAAAGGTGTCAATTAATAAAATGGCTTTGGCAAAATGTGGAAATATGGCGCAATCAGTGTATCATACAAGTAACATACATACATACATACACCTTATTCATTTGTAGCATTTAAATGTAAATTAACATTCATTTCATTGTACTGTTATTGTCGGTGTGCCTGCGTTGCATTCGTGTTTTTCCCTCTGCGTGTTGTGGTTATGAAGCGCTTCCTATTGGCCAGTTTACATGTGACGTGTGCGGAAGCGGATGTTGTGAGTGTGTGATCTGGACAAAATGATCGGAGATCTGTTGATATTCGGGTAAATAAGCACATTTATGTTAATAACGCGTTCTTATCATATAGCCACCTGCCAGTTATCGTGTGACCGTATTGTCGTTCGTTGTGTTGTTTGGTGTTCATCGGCAAACCCACAGCGTCCTGCTGCCACCTCGACTATATTATCTACCCAAGTAACTCTTGCTGGCCAAACACAGCACCACTCAAATATTGTCACTTTTCCCCTTAGGACCCTTCTCGTAAACGCAGGAGCTGTGTTGAACTTTAAACTGTGAGTACTGTCACTTTTACTTCCATTATTGTCATCACCCGTTAGTCAAATATCATGTTATGATTATGGTTACAAAGTGGAGTCGGACTAAAATTGTCCCAACTATGCATATACGTTGTTTTACAGCAAAAGGAAGGAGTCCCAAGGATTTGGAGATGAAGGCGGGGGACCGAAAACGGGTAGGCCGTCGTTTATCACCGAGAAAGGTTAACTAAGTGTGTATCAATGCGTATTTGAAATACTGACTGCTTTAAACACCCTTTGTGAATGTGTCTCCAGGCGACAACATCAGAGAGTTTCTGCTCAGTCTGCGGTACTTCCGAGTCTTTATTGCATTGTGGAACGTCTTCATGATGTTCTGTATGGTCATGTGAGTATCATCATCATCAACCTTATAGGCCTACATATTTCAATATTTTCCAGTTTGTGAAAATGAATAGGAATCTATCCTATTGCATAATATGTATTCAATTTGCTACCACAATTACAATGTCTCTTGTATTAGGAGGCAATATTTGGGCTTAGTGAGGTAACTTTTTATTGGGTATATCACCATTGTAAATGATGCTGAACACCTTACCTGTTCTGAAGCAGGTTATGTTTGAGATAACAGATCAATATGTATAAAAGCACCGCAATGGAAAATGGCATCAGCATTCTTAGAAGATTAGTTAAACATTGGTGCATGAATAGTAAAGTTATAGAAATGAGTTTTCAGAGACAGACAAAACATTTTGGCTTAAGCTGACGAAGATGGTTTGTATCTTTGTCAGCTTTTTCGCCAGTGCCCAGTTTGAATGACTTGGTCTGTTCTTTATTTGCTCCCAAGACCATCTAACACTGTCAGGATTGCGGCTAAAGCAATAAGGCTAAAATTGTCATACATGCCATGAGAATAATTTAACGGAATACACAATCACACAGCCTCAAATCTTCAAGTTTATTGGTGATGTTCCTGATGTTTCTGATACCTGCATTTGTGTATCGGATACCGATGCGATTCCATTAATTCATTCATCGTTTATTTCATTTCCAAACGTTCAACTTTGTAAATATATAGAGAATTCAAGTACTCTCTCATGAAGAAGTGGGCACCAGGAGCACAACCTTTTCTATATATAGAAAAGGTTGAATGAGAGAAAAAAGGAGGATTAGATTAAACTTTATTGTCATTGCACAGAGTACGCATACTAGTACAACAAAATGCAGTTCACATCTAACCAGAAGTGCAAAAGTAGTAGCAACAGTAGAACAGTGAAACAGTAAGAAGTATGAGCAGAATATACAGAGAATGTACACAATCTACAGGGAATATGCTGAATCTACTGAGTACGTTATGTCTACATAAATATATATATATATATGGTGGAGTATTGATCTGTATTTTGGATTTGCGATACTGTAAAACACTAAAACTACAATATCACACACGCACACATATACCTTAGGCCAAGAGCGTGGCTCTTGTTGAAACCTAATTAATAATAATTGCATATTATATCTAATAAAACAGTGAGGACACAATAAAAGTTTCCTTGAGTGAATGTTTGAAATGAGCATGTTGTGACTGTTCCTTCATTCTTCAGATTGTTTGGTTCATGATGGACTTACCTGGAGACGGGGAGCCTGCAACACTACCATGCTGATCCACCCAAGACCCTGTTTTCATTCAAACCATTTTAAATGTAACTTCGACTTCATTGTAACCTGCATTGTGCAATAGTTCATTCATCAATATTTATTTTCTCTTATGTGAGGCAGACATTAATTGGTTATGTTTGAACTTACTGTATTTTTCTTCCAGCCCTGAATATAGCATTTTTGTGGCCTGGCATGGTATGTGGTGTACGTATGTATGTGTCTCTTATAGCAGATGTGACGTTGTGTGTTCCTTGCAACAGACAAACTCCTTTAAAGCGGTTTGAAGTTGAAAAATCGGTTGACAAATGTTAAATGTGATCTGGAATGGGTAAATCTCTTCATACCTGTTTAATTTGTTTTAGTTTGACAGGCTGCAAACCAATTAAAATTCATTTTCATCTCAGAAACCAAAATGAGGTACTCAGTGTTTGGAATGCTATCTTTCTTTCACTTCCCTGTTACCATGTTCTGTAAGAATGTGACTGATGCAAAGACAGTTCCTGTGAACCGCTTTTAGTTGCTGGAACATATCGTCGTGTGTTATGACTTTCAAGTTTTACACTGAAAACGAGCAGTTCACTTAGCCTTTGTTATCTAAAATAAAACGTCACATTTTGGCCATGTGATAACGAGAACTAGTCCCCAAACCAATCGAAACCCTTAGGTGTTCATTATTTACATAAGTAAATAATCAAATTATTATTACTAAGTATTCAGTACTTACATATACATTGTTAGATCGGCAGTAAGTGCGAGTATTCCTTGTATTCTTCCATGTATGCTTAGCACATTTGTATTACCCTTCAGCACCATAGACAACATATGATTATAGCATCGCTGTATAATTATTATAGGAACAGAGCCGTGCCTGTGGTGTGTACAGACGAAGCGTTGTTACGTAGGCTTTCCCGGCATGCCTTGCGACTGACTGCCATAGAAAAGCCTGCGGAGGAGGCCGGACAGAAGGCTGCCAGTCCACGGGTAGCCAAGCCCAAAGAGACGACACTCTGTCATTTATAGCGGAATCACTTCACACGCGGCATCGTGAAAGTCCACAGCATGGAAATAAGCACCATAAAACATGGTGCTTATTCTCACAGCGTGCAGCTTTGGTTAGGCGTGTGAGAGTCGGCTCATCACCCTCCGTAGACGGAGTGTATTTTCGGGGGTGGGGAGAGTCTCGTCTAGACCCGCAGCCCGGCATGACAGCAGCCACGGCGACCCCGCAGCTCATGAGAGACCGGCTGGTCCAGGCCATCGATGGCCAAAGCAATGTAAGTATTGAGCATTTAAACGAAGGGAAGTAAGTAAAGGTGTAGGCTACGCTATGTTGTGGCCACCGTGTCACGTCGGAAGGGTCCGCAGGTTAGCATCAACAAGTAACTCAGAAGTAATGTCATGTTCCCAATCACGACCTGGCTAACTAGCTGTAGCTCATCAGCGTACTGAGTGATTGGGCGTATTTGCTGCGGTCCCCTTTTTATGGTCGTGTAAGTGCTTTGGCAAGGAACGAATCGTATCAGTGGGCAAAAACGAGGACTAAACTTGCCGAGGGACCGCTGTCAACTTGTACAAGACTTGGATTATCTCGCTGTACCGCGGATCTGTCTGCCAATCCCTGCACAGTTCCATGGACTTGCACGCTGGTGTTCCTCCAATGACCGCCCGTTTTACTCAATGATATGCTATTTCTAGACGTTTATAACGATGCTCAGGGTCACCTTTACTATTTCCATAGTCTTCGATACATGCAGGCTCTTCTGACTTTAATGTACTCCGTGCATACATTAATACATGACCTCTATTTGGCTATGCTGGGGGTTCCCATTTCCCAGCATTTGCATACGTTCTCAATCTGTCATAACGTTTCTGAAACTAGTGTGCTTTAAAAAGTTCTACAGGTGCACATTTGAAAGTTCATGCAAATGTTTTTCTCACCCTTTTTATCTAGCCATAGCAATGTATGCGGTGTGTCTTTAAATCTCGATCTGTTACAGTTGTGTACATAATATAATTTGTATTTTCAGCAGATATGCAACATGGTGGCAGTTATGGAAGTAATTTCATATTTGGAGAAATATCCCATTACCAAAGAGGCACTGGAGGTAGGTCACACATGACGGTTTGGCTGTAAATGAGTGCTGTCCTCCATAGAGTTAATTGTCAATTGATTGTTGATGTTTACAAGGAAACTCGTCTTGGCAAGCTGATCAACGACGTACGGAAGAAGACGAAGAATGAAGATCTCGCCAAGCGGGCCAAGAAGCTCCTTCGTACCTGGCAGAAGTTGATCGAGCCTGGGCAGACCGATGGACTGTCCAAGGGCCTCATCCCTACCTCAGGGTCTTCCAACAGCGGGGCTTCTCTCAGTAAGGCAGACCTCTCCACACCACTGCCACCCACCCTCCCATCGGGTCGACCAGTCCCCGAGCTCAAGAACCGCAATGACTTCAACAACTCCCCGAAGGTGGACAAACCCAGTAACCGAAAGCGCCGATGTGAGCAGCAGCAGAAGGATGCAGTGACATCTCCAGCAAAGATGGCCAAGACACTCGCCTTCGACAAGCCCCAAAACACGCCACCTCTGCCGTTGAAGGGAACCACCGCGGGCTCCGATATGTTAACAGATGGCGCGGACTGTCGTGCACATCCGCTCTCGACAGACCAGGAGGCATCCCAACATGTGGATGCTGAGCGGCTCAATAAGATCCCTGTCAACGCGGTGAGACCTCATCCCAGCTCTCTGGGCTACACCTGGGCACCGCCCAGTGTTTCCAGCTTGCTGAAGGCCTCACTAATACAGCAGCATGCCAGGCTGGAGCAGGCCTCCTCTGGGGGCCAGTGTCAGCCTAGGAGCCCCCGCTCGTCCTCCCACAGTCCCCGCACCCCAAGGCTGGAGGGCAGTGTTGGTGGTGGTAAGCAGATTGCGGTGAAAACAACAACAACAGCAACAGCAGCAACAGCAGCAGCAGCAGCAGCAGCCACTGGTGGGATCCCTCTGTCCATTGAAATCTCTGGACCCGGACCCTCGCCACCATTGCCTCCTCCGCAGCCTTTGAATGTCTGCGATCAAGGCTCACACACGGATGACTTGGGGGCGACTGCGGCTGTTGACTCTCAGGACAGTTGGCTCTCTAACACACCCAGTTCTCAGCACAACCTCAGCTCCTCCTCCACCTTGAAGGACGTGGTGGAGGTCGGCGGTCCAGGCGTCGGCGGTGGCCCGGGGAGGAAGAAGAGGAAGAAGTACAGGCCTAAGGATTACGTGGTGAATTTAGATGGACAGTCCCCGCCGGACGATGGCACCAAACCGGTGCGGTTAAAAGACCGGAGGTTGACCTTTGACCCTGCCACGGGCCAGATCAAATCCTGCTTCAGCAAGGAGGCTAGCCAAGAGGCAGAGAGGGGCGACAACCACGGCAGCCCCGGGCCAGAGGTGATCCATGAAGCCCCACCCCCACCCGTGCCACCCAGCCCCTTGCAGCAGACAAACTGGAAGGAGCTGTCGAGGAACGACATCATCCAGTCCTACCTCAGCCAGCAGAGCAGCGTTCTCACCACGTTGGGGGCCCCTCGTGCTCCTGGTGCCCACTTCTTCATGAGCGAGTACTTGAAGCAGCAACAGGAGCGGCGGAAGGAGGAGGAGGACGTGGAGGAGGGGGGCCACACCAGAGAGGCGAGGCAGACACACGTGTTGGCGTCGGAGGGTCCCGTCCCGCACTTGCCCGGTGTCAGCCGAGAAGTCACCACAGAGGACGTCCATAGGTTGCACACCAAGCACTGGCCCGGGGTGAATGGTTGCTACGACACCAAGGAACACTGGTACGATTGGACAGAGTGCATATCTTTAGACCCACACGGAGACGAGAGCCGGCTGAATATACTGCCGTATGTCTGTCTGGACGAGGAACCTAGGTTGTCGTTTTCTTTCTGATTTTCCAAGAGGTGCACTCTGTATCCTCAATACCTCTCCAATACACGGGCAAGGTTCAGAGGTGTCAACCACATTTCATAACCCTTCCCTGCTCCTTTGCACATTGGAGGGAAGCGACCGACAGGTTGATGGGATAAGGCTTGGCTGCACCATCGTTAACATTTTTAGGAGTCTTGTTAAGGCTGATGACTAAAGTAAGGCTATGCAGAATCTGCCAGCGCAAGAGTTGGCGGCAAACACAATTATAGAGATCTGGTTCACAAGACGCACAACAATATGACACCCCCACCCCATGTTGGTGATCGTTGGCATTGCTAAGGAAAATTAGGTTGTTATATGTGCAGTTGGCACACATTCGGAAGATGAGATTGTTGGACATTTGTGGAATTGTTGGGAACCATTTTTATGTTAAACATTCACAACTGAAGGCTACTCATTCATTTTCTACTTTTAGATAATTTCACACTACCTCCTCCTGTATAAACCTTGTCCTGAAATACCTGGTAAAGTAACTTAAAAGCATTAAAACCACAACAAGTGCTGCTTCATTTTTGTTCCTGTTGATCCTGAAATGTGATGTCGCATCCCAACAATTCTACAAAGGAATAACAAGGTTGTCTTCTCCAGGGTATGTGATATGCAGTTTGACAGATGCAATGCCAAACTGAACTAATCTCAGCTGGAAGGGTCTGTGTTGCTTCAACCAAAAGTGTGTATGAACTCAATATTTTATACTTGTTTGCTACCTAGTACTTGTACAAAGCTATTGAGGCTTGGCATAAACATTGGTTCTTTGACTATAAATTTGATGAGCTAATGCGATGGCAACATTCCAGACTGTTCTTTTGCCAACACCAACATATCCTACACAGGGAAATTATCAAAAAATTACACATTTTTATAATGTGAACACTTTTGTTTTGTATTTGCCTCTTCCTGGGTATTTTGGTTGTAAAATATGATAAAATAGGATAGGGGATGTTACAACAATGCATTTTGTACTGTGAGGAAAATGGAAATATAATATGCTGGAAAATGTACTTGATACCATTCCTTTAAATATCTTTTGCCTTATGGAAACCTGGGATTTCCCTAAAACGGAGCCTTAGTGAATGTACAGAGATGGCCTTTGTGTTCGTTGAATACAGGATCATATTTGCTACTTAGTCTTTTTCAGTGGACGTGTTGAGTGTTAATTAAAAAAAAAGAATGCTGAAATGTATTGTGAACTTTTTGTCCTTTGATTTATGTCCCTTTTTAGTTATATGAATGATGCTACCATGCTGACCTCATTCCAAAACTAGTAAGGTGTGTGCTCTAGGCCCTTAGGTTAAATTCATTAACATACAATTTCCTCTTTGGAATAACCACTATTTATCCATAGACACATAGATAACACTATCTACCTGTGGGTTTATTTGTAAACATAACACCCCAAACAGTTCAATAACAAAGAAAGATGCCAAGTTATGACAAAAGGTTGCAATAAATATTAATACCATTAATACACACTGGGCCCTTCAGATGCCTGCAAATTGTAAGATCCTTATTCACTGCAAACTAATAAAACCATTCACTGCAAACCATACCGCATGTATTAACACTGTCGACTATAATGCACTGTAAAAAGAACACTAATCCCTCGTTTAAGATATAACTTTCAAATGGGCTGCTGCCATGTCTAGTCAAATAAACTAGGAGTCACCCCCATGGGCAGAGCGCCGCAGCAGAGGTAAGACACTTGACCCTGATCCGCTATGCATCGTTGTAGAAAAGCGTGGCACCGTGGGCCCTGTGTGCTGTGGCGCTAGGCCGATGAGCGGAAGTGACGCACACGGCGCTCCACGTCTCACTTTTGCAATCTTCCCTCGGCCGCCGGAGAAGAAGTGGAAGATGGCTGTGGCGGCGGAGCGTCCCCCGGTCAAAGAAGGGGTCCGGATAGTTTTCCTGTGTGTGTGCTGGTACACCGTGAGCTCGGGAGGAAACGTCGTGAACAAGATCATCCTCAACGGGTTCCCGTATCCCGTCACGGTGTCGCTCTTCCACATATTCTCAATCGTCGTGTTCCTCCCGCCGTTGTTGCGGGCATGGGGAGTCCCGAGGATCGAGCTGCCCACCAAATATTTCCGCTGGTATATCATCCCCTTGGCTTTTGGGAAATACTTTGCTTCCGTTTCGGCCCACTTCAGCATATGGAAAGTACCCGTGTCCTATGCACACACTGGTAAGAATCCCTTGGTCGAATGTCAATCTGAACCTTGCGTGTACATACTATCGACCGTGTCTCATGCCAGCTAGCCACGCTAATGCTAGTCAGTGTGGAGTTTACATCGTGGTTGGCAATGTGTCGACTCATTTGGCAACACGCAATTCTAACTCCGAATGCCAGATATGCGAATAAACCAATATTCTGTGTAACTAAATTATTTTCAAAAGGACAGTCTTACGTTTGTTTCGACTTCGACTTGGTCTAATTGGAGAGCTGGTGGCTACCATTAGCGACGCTCTGTACACAGTAGGTTACATTAGGGGGAAGGTCCCTGCCTCAGTAGGTTACATTAGGGGGAGGGTCCCTGCCTCAGTAGGTTACATTAGGGAGAAGGTACCTACCTCAGTAGGTTACATTAGGGGGAGGGTCCCTGCATCAGTAGGTTACATTAGGGAGAAGGTACCTACCTCAGTAGGTTACATTTGGGGGAGGGTCCCTGCATCAGTAGGTTACATTAGGGGGAGGGTCCCTGCGTCAGTAGGTTACATTAGGGGGAGGGTCCCTGCCTCGGTGGGCTACATTAGGGGGAGTGTCCCTGCCTCTTAAACTTTCTGCAGTGTTGCACAATGCGCAGGATGCAATTCACGATCATAAAGGAACAAATCAAGTGGACCCCGCGACTTTATACATTTCCAGGCTATTTTCAATGATCACCCAATATAATGAAATCTGATGACGTCACGTTACAGTAATCCACTACTGTACAGCATACGTGAATGTGGCATGTCGTTGGGCAAGTTTGCGTGAACCCCTGATGTTGTACATACTAATGAGAGACACATGTAGAGCCAACTATGCAGAGCGTAGTTGCCCATTATGTCCACTAGTTTTCACATCCCTGCCCCCTTTAAGCATTGAAACTGGTTTGTTCCTTCCGTTTCTGCAGTCAAAGCCACAATGCCAATATGGGTCGTGCTGCTATCAAGAATTATCATGAAGGAGAAGCAAACCACAAAGGTGAGCAGTCATGAGTCAACACCAGCACCAGGCTCTCCTGTTGTGCGACTCAATGGGATCCTATTGTGAGCGGTTTTGTGAGTTAGTGGCGGTGATGTAGCAAAATGTGAGCCTGCACTCCATCTCCTGTTACTACAGGAGGACACACAAACACAAACACGCACACAGTTAAAGAGTTCTTCCTCGGGCCAGCACCTCCAAACTCCATCCTGGCCACGTCCTTGAAAGTAAATATCTTTACTCGGGCTGAATAGGCAGACATGTACAACTGGTTTTGATTGTGGGGAAACTGTGCAGAGAGCCTGTATGCAGCAATTGGCACCTCTCCTGACACCTGTTTAATTATTGACTGAATGGCTCGGCTTCAAGAAAAGTACTTGAAGCAAGAGAAGTAATGACTGCCGTATTTAAAGTGTTAATCTCTCTCCAAATATATTTGTATGGGAGTCATTGCCTTTATGGACAGGATGGCGAAGAGAGATCGGTTGAATAAACGATAGTAAAGGAAAAGGAATTTGTTTTTCAATATATTATAATCTAATCTATTTAGGGAACTAGGCTAAACCTACATGTCTGTCATACTCTTATTGTACTCTTGTTCTATTGTTACAAATGGGTGTGGAATCCAACAATATAAATAACCTCACTGAAAGCAAAATAAGTTTCGTTTAGCATAGCACAATGTTATTGGATTCTACTAACACATGCCCTTCTCTTTAGTGATCTGAGCTCAAACAGCGCTTCAATCATTTATTGATTAGTGTTTGTCCTGAGGCTATGTGTCTCTTAAACTTGCTAGTTCAGTTTATTTTGTATCTAGGATAAGAGAAACTATGGGATGACTCTGTCACAAAGTGGATAGGCGCTCTCAGTTCCATTGTTGTCCACCACAAAACTCTCCTGCTTATTGTGGTTTGGAACAATTAAATTGTATAGCGATTGCAACACAGGCCTTGTGCTTTAACTTGCTATTCTGCAAATTGCATTTGATTTCTTGGGATGAGATGTACAAATGCCCACTCCCATGCACATAACTTGTATATATTGCCCTGTTGTTGCTATGGCTACTTTTATGATTGTATTCCCCCCCAAAAAAACCTGCTCCTCTCGCTGTAAATAGTGTGGATATTTGATTCTTTGGTTATTTGTATTTGTTCTGTTGCACATTCTGCTGGGCATTGCCACTTTTTAATTTCACTGCATATCCTGTATGTGTATGGGAAGTTCTTGAATCTACATGCACATAAGGCAAGAAATACAATGGGATAAGATGGGTTGTTATTCATCCCAGATGGGGATGCATTTCCCAAACTAGGCCAAAAAAGCACAGGCAGGGCTCCAGATACACACAGCTGAAATACACGGGTGCTTTGCGCACACTGTTGTGCTTGGGTAAACAGGAGTCATTGCTCACCCTTGCTGCGCCTGCTAACTTCACCACCCACTCTGCCCTACTTCTTCCACCTCCTCTTCGTTCCTTCTCTCAGGTGTATGTCTCTCTCATTCCCATCATTGGAGGAGTGCTCCTGGCCACCGTGACAGAGCTCTCCTTCGACATGTTGGGTCTCATCAGTGCCCTGGCTGCCACGCTCTGCTTCTCTCTGCAGAATATCTTCTCCAAAAAGGTAAGTCGCACACACACACGCGCACACACACCTCTGTAGTCACACCCGGTCAGTGCATCTACATGCTGCGTCAGCTCCCTGGGAACAATATGACTGTTAAGGCCCCGGAAAACTTAAAACAGCCTTGAAAGTGTCATGTTTTTCCTACGTGCCCCCCCACCCCCAGATGTTGCTGCTTGCAATTGGTCAGCCATACCACGTGAATGATTGCATCTCGGCAGCTTGCAAATCGCAGTGACGACATGGTAGTCAACGTGACATCAAGATCCAGACTTTATTTTTTGTCTGTATCTCTGCACAATACTGACAGCCAACTTGTTGTGTTTGTATTGTACTGTGCAAAATGTGCAGATCGAACTACACATTAGGCATGCACATATGCTGTACATGGCTTTCAAATCAAATATTGATGAATGGATATCAATTGAAATGCCCTGTGCTTCCAGGTGCTGAGGGACACCCGAATCCACCACCTGCGGCTGCTGAACATCCTGGGCTTCAATGCCGTCTTCTTCATGGTGCCTACCTGGGTGTTGGTGGACCTCTCCGCCTTCCTGGTGGACGCTGACCTGGTGAGTCGTCGTCGTCGTCATCACCACCATCATCATCATCGCTGGTTACTATAGCAACAATGGGGGGGG
>OMOU01000439.1:0-10734 GCA_900312585.1 Malacocephalus occidentalis
AGGAAGACAGTCTAAACAAATGAACAGTCTAAACAAATGAACAGTCTAAACAAATGAACAGTCTAAACAAATGGACAGTCTACAGCCAGGGGTCTCAAACTCAACTTATCTGGGGGCCGCTGGAGGTAGAGTCTGGGTGAGGCTGGGCCGGATCAAGTATTCAAGTATTCAAAAGTTCTTCTGAACATGAACGGTTCTTCTGAACAGGAACTGTCCTTCTGAACATGAATGGGTTCTTCAGAACATGAACGGTTCTTCTGAACATGAATGGGTTCTTCAGAACATAGGCTCCTCTTGCCTACTCCTTCCTCTCACACAGCTGAGCCACATTTGGCTTGAGGGAGGAAGCAGTGGAGACCCTCAGTATGGCTTGAAGATGCTCATCAGTAAGTTTGGATACAAAAATATATATATATATATATAAAAGCCCAGGACAAGCGCGGCACGTGCAATGACTCGGCAAAATGGTGCGTGTGAGCCATGAGGGGGCGTGGTTTGCGCTCTCAGCCAATGACAGGGGGAGCGGAGCGGCAACATTGCCTGGAATGTGACGCAGCTGTAGCAAATGAGTGCAATTAACGGTATGCTATTTAATGACGTTGTTACATTGGCCAATGTATCAAAGTATGTTTGTCACAATGCCACGTCTGTGGCTTTCCTGAGTTCTTCCGGACTGGTTTGTGGGAGTCGAGAGCGGTTCGGCGTCTCGTCGGCGGTCACTCCCGCCGTGCGTGCCCAGCCTCTGCTGCAGGAAGAGTGCACAGGTGTCATTAAATAGCATACCGTTAATTGCACTCATTCGCTACAGCTGCGTCACATTCCAGGCGACGTTGCCGCTCCGCTCCCCCTGTCATTGCCTGACAGCGCTAACCACGCCCCCTCATGGCTCACAGTGCGTTTGAGAAAAACGCGCGGGCCGCACTAACACTAAACTTTGATGTCAAGTAGGGGGCCACAAAATATCGTCCCGCGGGCCTCAATTGGCCCGCGGGCCGCGAGTTTGAGGCCCATGGCCTAGAGTAAGTTGAAACGTTGAATAATTGAAGAAAGATTGACAGCACAGTGTATTCAACGTTCAGGACAACAATATGTGGAATTATGTGTCATGTTCACCCATTGCAAGTGCATGATATTAAGATGATCCCTAATAATTAGGGTACTATTTAAATTGATCCTGCCCATCCAATATTGCATATCACTTATATTGACACCTCATTGCCATTATGGTGTGTGGCTTTACACGCAGTTCTGTAATCATTCTCTGTGATCCATCTGTACTTTTCTTTTAGCTGCGACGTGAGTTAAAGGAATAGGCCTACTCCGACTGTGAAATAAAGTGATTTTCCACCTACTCGTAGTTGAGTGAGAAGCATCCACCATAAAAAAAGAAAAATCACACCAGACCCATTGTCGACTAAATATGAAATCATATATTTGTTTACATATGGAGCTCAATGATGCCTAATCTTGTTTGAGTTTTGCGTGGTTTAAATGCTTGAAAATCAGGGTTTCCAACAGCTGTCTATTAGCAGCGTCTCCGCTATATGACCACCTCTACAAACAAATGAACATTTCACAATATGTCTACGACAATGTGCGTGGCCTTTTGCTTCTGTATTCAATACGATTGATTGGAATTTACTGCATGTATATAGGCCAAACGCCCAAAGCGCTTTATTATGCATCATTTTCTAATAAGAAAGATGGATTCAACCCTCAAACGACAAGCATATGCTCTGTCCTTTCACCAAAATATCCTATGTGTTTAGAGCTTGCAGTTATAATGGAGTTTCACTTTTTAATAGTTTCACCATTGGAAAAGGATGAAGGAACTTTTTAGTTTCTGAAAAGTATTGGGATTGGCACCTAAAACTTACTTGGACTAAAAGTTACCTTTGGTGGGAACATAGTTTAAAATGTAGGCTACCTCTGACAACAATCATCTTCTCCTCTGTATTAATTAGTCCACCTGTCAGCAAGCTGAATGTCCTGGTGAACAAACTCCAAGAGTTCCTGGCGCATTCCCCAGCAGAAGAGGACATTCCAGAAGGTACACCACTAAAATCCTTGATTTACTTGTATAATTCACTTTGATTTACTGATTTGAAAGGAATAATACAGGCTGAAATACAGGTACTTTTCAGATTTTCGTGCTGGTATTCGATCCGGCACATTTTGCTTTCCGGAGAAAACAAAAACAAAAGCGAAAAAGCCAATAATTGTTGCAGAGACTGGTGAACATTTCGGTATGCAGCTATTCCTGAGGCTAGAAAGTTAATGCTCAAATAAAAAAAAGGAAATACCCCCGGTCAGAACAGACCAAAATGGTCAGGTTAAAAGTGATAACCAGGCCAGTTGCCCTTCAAATGAGGCCAGGGGTGTACTGGGAAAGAGATTTGGCCCTGGACATATGCCCCTAGACCAGGGGGGCGGCTAGGGGGTTCGGTGTCCTACATATGCAAATTAATATTATGCTACAGTATTTATTGCATACATTTCCTAACGCAAAAACACTCCAGATATTGTTATCGTTGCTTCTTTTATTATCTTTCAGAGAAAAAGCAGCACAAATTCTTCCATTCTTCCTTACTGATAACAACTGAAAAGATGTCCCCAGTAAAGCCCAATAAAAGAAGTAGATGTTTAGCCGGTGGATCATCCAAAAATGCTGTCACGTTTTAAGTGGCCCTGTGTGTGTCTTTCCCGGCCCTCTCTGTGTTCCTGTCATTCCTGAGGCGCTGCGCATGCTGCCTGCGTCTTCCGGGACTCACTGGCCATGGAAATAGCGTTGTTGGCCACTTGAGGAGGCTGTTGCCCAAACAGTCTGTCGATGAGTCTGCCTGCTTCCGTTTCTCAGCCCCGTGTTTTCTTTCTTTTTTTAATTTTCTTGTCCGTGGCTTTCCTTGCCCATCTGACCGCTGCGCGCTGCTTGTGTAGAATTATAGAACGTTAACCTGCATTTACGAACTTGGTTCTGATTGGCCAGTGAGCCCATGCACGAGGAACACATCAAGGACGACAGGAACACAGAGAGGGCTGGTAAAGATGCACACAGGGCCACCGAACGTATAACATTTTTATGCCCGATGGCCAGTACACCAATGAGTGAGGCCATGCCTTGGCAGCTGTATGCAAAGCCGAAGTGCATTCTGGATATACGAGGCTGCTGGTCCAGCAAAATTGTGTGACCTGTTCCTATAGTACTGATTAGTGGCTGTAGGAACGTAATAATATGAACCCCTGACATGTCATTTGGGAATAGCAGAATAGTATGTGATACTTTAAAGACAAACTCTCCTATGTGTCATAGTAGCATTTACAGAAATGAAGTTTAGCTGCAGCAGACATTGGTGTAGTTTGCACATCACCAATAGACATATTTTAACAATGTCAGTGTTTTAAGCAGTTGTTTTAGTAGTTTAGTAATACTTACTATTAACGCAAATTGGTTACCTCAATGTTTTTCCACAGGTCTTAAAAACGGGGGCCATGACTATAAAAAAACAGCCAGTAGGACTGCTGAGGTGACAAATACTTTATTATATTATCTATATTATGAATTTACTATTTACATGTATCACATAATTTTTATTTATCCCAGATGAGAAAAGTAAAACATCTTGTGAATATGCAACATATCAAATCCTTAAACCTCAATTATCCCCAACAGTGCATTTAATACATGAATGAATTAGGATTAACTTCAATGTTCAGTCTTACTGATTAACGTCCCTCATGTGGTATTGTATATATATCCGTCTGACCTTACAGGCACGAAGACCCACAGACTTTGCCAGATGTTCTGGATCAAAGAGGTGAGACGGCTATAACATTTCTCTGGTTTAGTACATCACAAGTGGGAGTGTCCACCTAGATGTATGCTGGATAGATCAGCCTGTGGACACTCCTACTTATAGTAAGCCAGATATTCTAAAATGGCTTACAATGGCTAATCACATTCACACCTGATGGCATAGTAGTAGTCCTTTTAAATAAGAAGAGATCGAGATGATCCCGTGTTTCAAGTGTTCAATCTTTCCCTCACTGTTGCAGAAAACCTTCAGTTGTTGTAAGGCACTCTGGCTTGGACGAGTCCGGGGAATCCAACGAAAGTGAAGAGGAAATAGAACCCCCAGTTGTCGGCTCAAATGGACACCTGGACTTAACCAGACTCCCTAAAGGTGGGTGTTTCAACCATTCTGTTCCTGCAGAGGTTAGAAGTTGCGGTCCATCAGGACCAAAACCTCACGCCACAAAAACAGATTCTTCCCCAGGGCAACTGGCCTGATTAACAAGACGTTGGATCACCACCAATTCCCACCCCCTATGGACACTGAACTACATGTCATATTAACGTTGTGTGTGTGTGTGTGTGTGTGTGTGATCTCTCTCCACGCAGGAACCGTTCTGGTGAGGCCTGAGCCAGTGGACAACGGCAGAGATGACTTCAGGGGTCCAGAATTCCGCAGGTCTGGGGTCTCCAGGAGGGAATTCCCCAGGAAGAGAGGAGGTCGGTTAATGCTCTGGAAACCAAAATGTTCTTCTCTTTTTGTTTGCTGTACACACTTCACCGGGCGCTCTTAAACGTTTTCCTCTCTCACAACCCAAAAGACAATTTCAGTATGTCTGCGGGACCCAATCGAAACAAACTGCACTCTCAGAAAGCCAAAAATGCAAAAATGTAAATGATTTCAAACTTACCTTTTCTGGCTGATGGTGGTATTCTTGTAACTGTGGAAACTGCACCATGCACCTACGATCATATGGTGCATCATCCTCAGGTTTGTGTTTTTGCAGTGGTTGAGCATCACGAGATCGTGAGCTGCACAGCGTGCGGTCGTCAAGTGAACCATTTCCAGAGAGATTCCTTCTACCCCCATCCCATCCTCAAAGTACTCATATGCAAGGTGAGTCTTTCTGCATATATTGGCATATATAGTTATTACCATTATTATATAGTTATTATATAGTTATTACCATTATACTTGTCATAGTGTTGTTATACTGTTGCACTTTTGCTACTACTTTGCACTTCTGGTTAGATGCTAACTGCATTTCATTGTACTGGTATGCGTACTCTGTGCAATGACAATAAAGTTGAATCTAATCTAATAGCTGTAACCACACAAAAATTATCGTTCTGATTGGTTTAGTGAAGATTGAAGAAATCTGTAAGTCAGGCTTCTGTATTAACGCAAAACTTCTTGTGTGCTTTTGGTCTCAAGTCGTGCATCAAGTATTACTCGAGCGATGACATAAGCAAGGACACCGAGGGAATGGATGAGCAGTGCAGGTACGATGCACAGTAGACATCAAATAGGGTTTGAATCAACGTGTGAAGAAGACCCTGCATTGGTCCCTAATTCGTACTTCCATGTTCTACATGCAGATGGTGTGCTGAAGGAGGGAACCTGATCTGCTGCGACTACTGCAGCAACGCCTTCTGTAAGAAGTGCATCTTACGGAACCTGGGTCGAAAGGAGCTCTCCGGTATCCTGGAGAGCAAGTGGTACTGCTATGTGTGCAACCCAGAGCCTCTGCTGGACCTGGTGGTGGCCTGCAACAGCGTTCTGGAGAACCTAGAATGTCTGAGCAAACATCACCATCACCGGAAGCATCAGGCCGAGCCTGAGAAGGAGAATGACGACATGCTGCCGCCGCTGCCCCAGATCATCTCCTTCGAGAAGTGGAGCCACAGCTCCATGGAAGGCAACGTGGTGTTCAACTACAATGCCTTGGATGTCCCCAAGGACCTCATGAAGAACGCCAAACTCCTCATGGATTCCACCAACACCTTGAACAAAACATTTGTGGAGTTTATCAAATGTGCGAGAAATGGCAAACGCACTTGCAACGCTCGCCCACTGTACCTCAAGTCCTTTCTGCTGGTGCTGAAGGGCCTGAAGAAGTCCCATGCACTGCTGGAGGAGAGCTTGAAGGAGGAGTTCTGTGACGTGGACCTGGTCAACTACTGCGATGGCGCTATCAGCAAACACTCAGACGCCCAGCAGGAGCTGTCACGGGAAGCAGAATCCCAGCTGGATCTTGCGGATGAATGTTGTTTGACCGACCTGCGGAATCTGGCTGCCCAGCATCTGGACGAGGATGACTCCGACTCCAACAGTCTCACGCACGAGGTGAAGGCCTTCTACGCAGAGAAATCTGCCAATCAGGATGCAGCTCCATCGCCACCGCGTCCCGCACTCATACACCCAAAGATGGACTTGAAACTTTCTCATGGTTTGCTCAGCATGAAAAAACTAGTGGTTAAACTCACCCAGGTGCCTGTGGAGCAACAAGAACAACAAGCGGCTTGTATTGCCATGGGTGAGTGTGCCAAGATCTACTCCGTGGAAGCACAAGAGACATTGGGAGCAGAGGAGAAATCTCAAGACGTGGTCCTCTGTCTTCAGAACGACCGAGAGATGAAGACAGAAGCAGCACCCCCAGAGGTGGGCGAGGCGTTGCGGCAAGAGGAAGAGCCGGACAACAGGAGATCTCCCAGGGTGAAGACCACGCCCTTGCGCCGCCCCAGCGACATCAAGCCCAAGCCCTCAGTGTCCACCAATGACAGTGGTAGCGATTCTGACCCAGGGATTGGCAACACGGACGCCAACCTGGCCTCTGACGCCTCTGCCCATGGGGGGGGGGACTCAGACGAGGAGTCGGACGAGGTGCCCGCCGCCCTGCTGCAGCGCGCCGCCATGATACACAGCTCTGACGATGATGCGGCGATCAGCGACACGGCTATGCGGCCCACACAGGTGGAGAAGAAGTGCCTGATTCGGCTCTCCACGGCTACACCCCTGTCGCCCAAAAGGGTTTACCGCAAGCGCAAGGGGCTCTACTCAGAGACCAGCAGGAGGAAAGCCAAAGTCCAGAGGGTCAGAGGCTCGAACTCGTCCAACGACGACCTGAACGAGGAGGAGGAGGCCGGTGACCGGCACGCCGCCAGTGCACCCGTGCTGTCCAAGACGCCATCCGACATCCCAACCAAACGTCCAAGGGAAAGCAAGGACCCCTCCTCCTCGTCCTCCTCGTCCTCTGAATCTCGGAGCGAAGGAGAAGAAGAAGAGCAGGTCATGGGTATCGGATTGGGGAGTGACTCTGACGACCAGCGCATAAAGCCCATCACGGAGACCGTGTCCATGCTGGGAGCTTCAGGGTTCCAGCAATCATCTGGTAAGACCTCTTCTGCTGTTGGGCTGAAGTATATAGGCTTCCTCGGAGTGTCACACTCTGCTGTTTCGTAATATCAAGAGTGCTGCTTCACACACACGTTGAGAAGAAATCATGGTCTGCAACATCTACAACTGCTCTTGTTCTTGGGTACAAAACTTCCTGGAAAAGTTGGACCACATGTTTTTTATTTTGCACGTTTAGTGGTTGAAGATGGTAGAAGCTAGTCACACATCTATACCTCAATAGATGAGTATTAGTCTTTTGGATTACCTATGTACCTGTTATATGAGTGGTTGCTGTGTGTTGTAATAGAACATCTGTTCCATGTATTGTTTTTGATGAAGGTGATGAAGACCAGTCCCACTCTGGGCCCTCTTGGGCAGCAGAAGATGATGATGACCCAGAAAATAGGTATGGTTCAAAAACTTTGGACGTAGTGCCTCATACAAGAGCTAGGTGCAAGCTAAGGCCTGAAAGGCCACGCCCCAAGTCCCGTCCAAAATATGACCTCCAAACCGCCCAATCTCTGAGCCCCACCCCTAAATCTGGCCACAAGTGTACCCATTCGCCACGGCCCAAGTCCCTCCGCAGACCGTTCCTCATAACCACCCAAACGCGCTCGAGCCAGGCCAGACCAAAACGTAACTGCAGTCAGACAAAGGGGGTGAAATACCCCTTGTGAGGGGTGGGAAGTTACACAGGGGCAGTGTAACTGCTACCAATGTTGTGACTCTGTAAACGCCTCCTTCATTGTTTTCTTTTCTTTTGAAAGCATTTGGCTTCTTCAGCACACTTCACTTTAGAGAAGACATTGGGGGAAGTAACCTGCTCAACCGTCTCAAGTGTTATATGCTTTAATAGTATTCTACTTTCTGTTGAGTTTTTCTCTTGTTTGTCAACCTTTTTACGTTCACTGTGTTTCACTGTTGACTTCAAATTACAAAAGAGGAAACGTGATGATGAAGCCGTTATGTAAAGTCGAGGTAAAAAGCTGAACACTGTGAAGTGCACAGGTGAAGTATGCAAGTTTAACAGCACTTGTATGTCACTTTGGACAACATCATTCTCAGATGTAATAAAAGAGCGACTGTGACACCAAGCAGTACATTTATAACGGATCATAAAATCACCACAGTTGGGACTCTGCTTGACCATTTGAGCTAGCCAAGCTGCACATAGAAACTTAGATGCTTCACCTCATGCTGCTGCTACTGTACCCCAGAGTAGGCAAGCATACCTCCAGTGAAGGCTAACGTGATATTTGTAATTAATTTAATATGACTGTTGGATAGGATTATTTGTGAATACATACATGAATCCTAAAATAAAGGAGATTTCATATTGCCATGATAGTTGTTTGGTTTTACATCATGTAGGTCGTGAAGTTCCATTAAAACCCAAACACTTTTCTACATGTGTCTTGGATCAAAAGGTGTTTTGAGTTCAACATTTAAGACTTAATCGCGTGGGACCAATGCTTGAATGTCTTGAACATTCATACCGCTTGAATTATACTATACCTCAGATAACAATTCCCCCAGACCCACCTTACTGGGGGAAGGGATATTTTATATGTACCCTCAAGGCGGATGTATAGAAATTCCTCTTGGATAATTACAAAAATGGTCATATGAAGCCAGGCCATCGAGGGTAAGACAACCTTGTTTTGATGGCAGTCGATTTCTTTTGTTTGACATTCGTGCTGCTGAATTAACATTGAAGAGCTGCGTCATCGCTGAGTGGTTTAGTAGGCATTCAAGGGGAACCTTCACACTTGCCATTTTCGAACACGAGTACTGCTGTGAGAAAATAACATGATCTAATGGACCATTGACGTGATCTCACGCTTCACACATGTTCTTATATTAGAAAACTCTCAGACCAACGAGAGATGTATGATAAGATGCCTTCAGAAAGGCTAGTTTTAGTCTCGTATACCTATTTAAAATGTCAATGCATTTTGAATCCCTGAATGGAGAATTCATAGTTGTTGTAATGACTATATTTATATTTGGTGTAGAAATCCCTAACATTATCATGGTCATGTTCTTCCATGATGCGTCTTGCACAACCTTGTTTATTTCCATAAATGAGTTTAAGTACTTTACTCCACAGAATTGATCCCTTGTATTTGGTATCTGATTAGCAATGGGAAGCAGTTTGCCGCCACCACCAATGCATCTGTAGATGATAGCAGTTAGCATAGTGATGTGTAACTTAAAGGGGAACCGTCACACATTGCTTCATACACATGTTCTTAAAAATGCACAAATCACGGACCATGTGTAATCTCTTAGCTTGCCCTTTTTTTAGATAAGACGACCACTTGCTGAATTTACCGAGCACAGCGGTGCCCTGTTTTAAGAAGCTTCATTTTCAGATACAAGTCAGAATTCATGAAATGTTCGTTTTAGATAGCAAGCTTGTCCCTTCGTCAGACTTTGGAGCGCGGGTTGTTCCTTGTACTCTACGCTGCTTCGTGCTACGCTAGACAAGCCACAGGTATGGCAGCATCAAGTGCTTTTTGGGTTCCTCGTGAAATCTCTAGCGTTTCTGACGTGTTCCGTGGCGGCTCACAGCATGAAACCACCAGAGATTACACCAAGTTTAAGAAGATTATTTAGAAACGTATGAACAATGTTTTGTACCAATAAAATAAAGCTGCTTCAATTAGTCTTTCCATGGCGACGTTGTGCAACTGTACCGACTGGGCATCAACCAATAAAAGCACTGAAATGGTGATGCCGGCTTGGACACGCCCTGATCGATCACATTTTCAGTGTGCGATGCTGATGGCTTTTGAAGCCACATCCAGAACGTGAGTTTTTGAGGTTCCACCTATCAGAGATTGAGTGGACTCTTTCCTTGAGTTTGAAATCAGCTGTTCTGAAACTGAAACATTCCAGGGATGTGCTCCATAACCTGGAACAGGGTTGTCATTTTTGAGCATTGATCTCTTGGCTAATTACTTGTCTCAAGTCTAAAATCCAAGCGTTGCAACATGAATCAACGAGACTTAATTCGACCTCTATGTTACAGTTGGTATCGCAGCGGTGGGGAAATGATATGGAGGCCAAGCAAATGTAGCTCATGTAAATGTTGCGTACATACCTTAAGTGCTAAATATCTAATTACCACCCGAAGTCTGTGTGGTCTGTAATAGTGGGAGGAGAATTCGGGATTTCCATATGTGCAAATTGTTGCCCTTACCTGCCCGTGTTGAGTATATTGCTTTACATTTTGTGGAGGTTGGTTCTCAGCTGGCCGTGTGGCTGCGGGCTGATGTGATGATGGTGTTGCTTCCTGAGTAATTGGTTTCATGTCTCTTTCTCCTTTCTCTTCCATATGCTTTCTGCTTCTCTCTTCAAAGATGAAGACCCAGGCTCAGGCCGCCACTGCCTTAAATAAGCGGGGAAAACTCGGGCGCATTCTAATGAGTACTTGTTAGTGTTGGTCCACTGTCCCCTCCACCCCCACTGAACTCAGCTTGGTAGAACAAGGCCGGGAAGGGGGGGGTTGGTGTTATTGTGTTTGTTTTGTTCCCCAAAGCGT
>OMOU01000440.1:0-14527 GCA_900312585.1 Malacocephalus occidentalis
CACACACCTCAGCAGTGTTCCTCCGCTGTGAGTGTAGCGGTGGCAGAGGAGGGTGCTTCCGACTGGCCTGAGGAGTGAGCTTGCTGGGCTTAGACGGTGGTGCTGCGGGGGTCGCAGGTAAACATGGCAGGGTTCCACTGGCAGCCAGGCCTCCGCGCTTCTTTTCCACAGGTGTTGCAACATCGAAGGCCACTGGTGACGTCATGACCCCGGGTTTCTGTCGTGTAAACAAGGCAGATAAGGAATTAGGTCGTTGGACTGGCTTTTCATGCTCATCAAAATGCAACGAGTGATAGCCCACGCGTGGAGCATCAACGGTACGGTAAAACACAGACAGGACAGGACGATGCAAGCTGTCGGGAATAGGAAGTATTGGAGGAAGTCATATTTCATGAAAACTGCACGGTGTAAGCTATTTGCTGCAATAGCACTGCATACACTTTGATCAATTTGGGTTGATTTTTTTGTCATTTTCTCTGTAGACACGAATTGATTTAGAAAGAGAACTAATTTTAATAAAGCAATAACTCACGGAAATTATAAAGCTGCAGTGAAACAGTTTCATAGTGCATGCCTTAGTCACAGGATTTTTCTTTTAATGACAAAACTAACCTCTGTGTCGATTTGTTCCTTTCCTGCTTTGCTGTGCTCTGATTTCTGTGGATCTCGAGGGAGGTACTTCTCCAAATAGTCCGGCAGCTTGATGTCGTTAAAGGAGGGAAGCGGACAAGTTGACTCACTGACCACAGCCTCCCCAGCCTCGGCATTGCCACTGCCAAGAGCCTCTGGGCCGTGGCTCTTCGAGGCCTCAGTCAATGGACCTGGGGAGGGCAGGCTGGGCGGGGCTAGTGGGCAACCTTCAAGTGGAGGGCCAGTCTGGGGAGCATCACTAGATGGCACACCTTCAGGTGGAGGGCTGGCCTGGGGAGCATTGCTAGATGACACACCTCTAGAGAGGGAAAGTATGTCCAACCCGGCCATCTTCCCTCTTGCACTGGAAGCACACAGGCTGCTGAGGATGCTGCTGCCCTCCAAGCGAGACCTCACCTTGATCTCCTCTTTATTTTCTTCTTTTTCATTTGCTGTTGTCGCTGTTGCCTTCTCCCCCTCTCCTTCGTCCTTCTCCTCGTAGGCCGAGGTCCTCTCCCTGAGCCGGGAGCGTGTGTCCAGGCTAGTGAGCAGCATGCACCTGTCCACTAGACTCGCCCTGGCTGGCTTCAAGTTGGCTTTGGTCTCGGTGCTCTGGAGCTTGGCTAGAAAACTGGGGCCTGATTTCTGAGATTTCTTCCTCAACCCGAACTTGAACTCGTCAGGGTCAAAGGTCTTCTCAAAGCGGTCCTCCCTGATGGCGGGCAGAGCAAACGGGGGCTGCGGTGGCCGCAGGTGACTGTGTTTGCGTGGCGGCATAGAGAATGGAGCACAGAGGTTCTTGATCTTCTCTACAAAGTCGTCATCGCCCAGCTCCCCCGCTGTGTCCAGGAGGTTGCTCTCGCTGGACGACGAGCACAGCCTGGGAGGCTGCTCGAGCCTAAGCCGCTGCTTGGGGACGTCCACATCCAGCCAGCTGGAGGGAGCATCTCGCTGGGGTGACGAGTCGCCCCCGCTTAGTCCCCGTGACAAAGCCAGCCTGGTCTGTGAGGAGCGCTGAGGAGACCGCTGAGGAGAGCCTGGGATACCTTCAGTGTTCTCCTTCCAAGGGGATGCTTTAGCAGTGTCAGGCGCACACAAGGCTGGTCCTGGCATGTTGACAGGCTGTGGTTTGGGGTGAATATCTCCATTAACAACGGGTGAAGGGTCGCTTTGTGGAATGTTTTGTTTATTGACTGTCTCTGTTTCTATGGTGTTTATGATGCTAGGGACAATAACTTCAACATCACGTGAACTCTGCACCACTTCCTGTGTGGCAGCAGCTGAGTTGATTATATTCACTGTCTGTTGTGGCTTTTGTGAATCATTAAACTGTGTCAGGTAGGGAGGGTCAGCTGTTATCTGAGAGCTTTTGACTCCTGTTGTCGAAAAACTATTACTATTATTCCCAATAAGTTTGTCCGCAACATCTTGGCTAATAGGCTTAGGGAAATCAGTGCGAGGATAAATGGGGTCCCCTCTGCCATCGGATTTTACATTAGGGCGATTAGGTTTGGACACTTCAGACGCGGGTTCCACTGCCGTGCCCATTTTAACCAGTAGATTAGAGCCAAATACCTCTTGTGCAACATCACCACCAGCTCCACGTGTGTGTGAGTCATCCGGCAATGGCTCTGTTTTTCCTATAGACAAACACTCTGACTGTACTTCCACTGTGGTCACTGTTGCCTTTGTTTCTTTGTTGGGGACTTTAGCAGAATCGTTTTTTGACTCATTTGTAGTACTCTGCAAGTTAGCCAATTTGACAGGCCCCTTATCACTGTCGCTCACACACACAGTGTGGGTGACTACAGAGGCAGCAATTTCATTCGAGTGTTGGGCGGTTTGCACTTCTGTCACACGAGCAGGGGTTTCAACATTCTGCTTTGGGGGAGACGCTTTCTTCATTACCTCTGACTGTTTAGGCTCTGAATTTAAAGAATCTTCGCCAAGCTTGTGTCTCCCTTTTATCCCAGCTTCAGTCTTACTATCCTCTCTGTCTGTGGTGTCTGCATGACTATTTAAAGCCATTCCCTTTGTGGTTACGTTATCCACACTCATTGGGTGCTGCGTCTGTTGTTGTTTTTCTTGCATTTTGTCTTTGGCTTGGTCCTGAGCCTGTGGGGCAATCCTGGTGTTTTCCATTGTGCAATGTGTATTTCTTTCAACGTCAGTTTGATTGATTGTCTCGCTTTTTGCTAATTGTTGTTTAACACTCCCTTTGGCTTTGCTTTCGTCTCTGATTGTCTCTGATTTAACATGAGAATCGGGTGCACTTTGCTCTACTGGTGGTGATTTCTCAATGAGAGGTTGCTCTACTAGCAAGGCCGTGGGGGAGGGGACTGCTTTACTAGGGTCCTTTGAAACATCTTCCCCCTTCCAATCAGATATTGGGTCATGAGCTGCAGGTTTTTCCTCTTCCCCAGCGAAACTACCTGGATCAATAGGCTGCTTTGTTCTGCAATGGGAAATGGCAGTATCGAGCCCTTCCTTTTTGGTGTCAGATTTTGATAACCCCTCCTTCCCCTTTGACGACAGGTATCTGCTATCATCATTGGGGCTTGACTCTTTAGCTGAACATTCTGTCTGGACTGTCTGGCCTGAAGCCTGCTGGGTGGAATCAGTAATTGAGTGATTTCCGTCCACAGAGGCATTTCCTAGAGATTTTTCTGATTGCACTTTGACTGTATCTGGTAGCAGCAGGGTTGGTGAGGCAGGCTCCACAACGGCAGATGCTTTTTCCTGTAGGCTGGAAGTTAGCGGGGGCTCATCATTTGAAACGTCCGGTTTCATACTATTAGTGGGACTGGTTGGCTCTCTACTCTTCTTCTTCTTTGAGCGGGAGCCTGGCCTGCTCTGGGTTTTGCTCTGTGGGTCAATCTCATTAGCATGTTTACCAGAGACACCAGGCCCTGGTCTATCTGGTGCAACAATGTCAGGTGTTGTAAGTAGATCCTTCACTTCTGTGGGTTCTTTGGAGTGTTTAGTTCTAGAGTCTGTCTGCGGTTGCTCGGGACCTGAAGCGCTCACGGCTTCGATGATGCCATCTGGCACGTCGCGTTTGGCCCTTATGTCCGATATGATTGCGGCTTGCGTCTTGTCATTGACAGCCAGTTCGTCCTGAACGCCCAGTTTGGACGGCTCCACTGTGTCTCTCAGCGTCACAGAGGAGGAGGTTTTCAGGGACATTCCTGTCATTGTGATCTTTGGAGACACTGGTGTTTTGTACTCGGCCTTGCACGCCTCAATGTTCCTCGCTCGTTCCTTAACTGTCTTTGCCTTCTCCCTCACAGGTGGAGCTGAGCTGGACCGGCCATCGCCAAGGCGATCCGCCGACTTCGACCTGATGCCTCCGTCTCCAACATCCGCCTTCGGTGGTCTGGTGGCAGCCCGGGCCGGAGAGACATCTGCACTCCTGGGGGTTTGGAAGGTCTTCTTCACGGCCCCTGCCCTCCGCCCCTCAAAGAGGCTAATCTTATCTGCAATCCGGCCTGCAATGATGGGCTTAGGTTCCTCGTCCAGTTTCCCCAGGTGCCGCGTTCTGAGAGAAAAAAAGAGATTAAATCAGCCACAACCTTCATTATAATTGTCACACCTTTAATGTGGAGTGCAATGCTTTTGTTATTATCACTATGTTATTATCAATTGTCATAGTACATTAGTGGTGAATATGACACACCTTCTGCTCATAATCTGCCCCAGGCTAGGAGTAATGTATTCTGATTGTTGTTGGGTATTATGTGTTTGTCCGTCCGTTAATTCTATTCTATTCTATATTCTTCTATTGTAGCATACATACCTAAAGCATCTATATCTCAAAAGTGTGTCATGTTTTTTTTACAATTTGCAATGTTTCATTTTGAAGAAATCACCTCAAATGTTGTTTTTCCATGTTTTCATATTATTGAAAGCCAAAATGCTGGTTTTGCTGTGTCACATTAAATGGAATGTCTTAGCAGGGCAGTCTAGTTGCATTCATAAACAAAGCACAACCGGGCAACTCCCTTCCTGAAACAAACTTCAACATAGAAAGAACTTACCCTGTATAAACTTCTGTTTTAGAATGATCCTTGGCTGCATCTTGAGGTTTTGATAATCCAGAAAGAAAGTTCTGGGAAACATTTTCACTCCCTGGCCCAGACTGCAGGTCAGCGTTTACAAGAACCTTCTTTGGAAATAACTTCACCTCACTTCTGGAAACCTTAATACTTCTGCGCTTGGACTCTGGTGTCTCAGTTTTCCTCTCCAACTTATATTCATCCTCCATGTCTGCACCCCCATCCACTACAACCCCAAAGGTGTCAGCACCTTGATAGCCCTGCGACTGCTTGCCAGGAGGTATTTCTCTTTGAATAGCTGTGGGCGAAGTCTTGTTTTTCCCTCCCACAGATAAGCTCTGAGCGGAGGCGGAGTTTCCTGCTGCTGCTCCCAGGTGAGTCTCCACCCCCGGGGCCTGAGCACTGGTCAATGTAGGACCTGGTGTCGAGGGGGAGCCCGGAATATCTTGTGCCTTGGAAGGCATGCTCTCTCTGGAGTTGCTCTCCGCATCTCCCTGGGACTGCTTCCTGGACTTTTTCCGGCTGGTGTGTTTACGCCCCATCCTGGTTGGTTCTGCCTCCTCTGGTTCAGGCTCAGGGTTTCCCCCCTGGGTGTCTAAGGGTGGAGGGAACGCTAGTTCCACCGGGGCGCTAAAGCGTTTCTGGATTGATCTCGGGCTGCTGCTGATCTCAATCTGCTCCTGGCCACCGTTCTTGGGTGAATCGAGTGTTTCCAGTGACTTTGCCTTAGCAAGAACATGGAAGCTCTTCTTCAGCCTGGTGCGTACCACTCCCTGCCCAGTGCCTGCGAAGATCCCACTGTTCAACACGCAGGTCTCTTCCTCCAGGTACACGTGGAGCTCCTTGCCTGCCTGGGCATGCGCTTTCGTCAGAACCTGGCCGGGGACTGCGTCAGCCTTCCCCTTCTCAACCTGCACACAAGCGTGACTGGCATTCTTCTCCGAGGTGGGATCTCCCGCCACTGGCAAACCGCCGCTTGCTTCTCTCTCCCAGGCCGGCTCTCTCCTCCCCTCCAGAAACTCCGGAGCGTCAAGAAACTCCTCCTCCTTGGACCCTTGTTCTGCTGGCTCCCAGTCGGTTGACACAAAGGGGCTGCCTCTGTGGGCAGACTGAGCGGCGACGGTGGCCTCCTTCTCGGAGGAGAAATTATCCCCGAAGAGGCGCGACTGCTCTGGGTTGGAGCTTGGAGTGCGGGTCCCCTTTTCCCTCTGCCAACTTGCCCAGGGCTCACTCACAGTCTCTGGCTCTTCTTGTCCTCCCTCTCCTGCGTCTGAGTCTGGCCCAGGGGGGTGCTCGATGGCTGGGACGGCATTCTCAGTTTCAAGATCCCTGGGGATTTGTGTTCGCCACGGAGAGAACCAGCTGCCGATACGCCCAAAGACCCCAGTGGGCGACTCCTCTTTCGGGCTCTCAGACTATGAATACAGACAAGCAAAAAAGCACTTTTATAAAGACTTGACCTCGAGAGTGTTAATGATGGTCGTTAAAAGTCAAAGGTAAACATACTTCGACTCAAGTGAAGCATATGGGTCACACATATTACAGAAGAGATAGAAAGAAATATATTGTAAAGCTCAATGTTGGGTTATGGATACTATAACATGCCTATACATTACATGGAAATCGGAATATTATGAGGTATATTGTTTTTTGTTTCAGCATAGCCGTGCAGTTGTCAGTATTTTAATTGCATACTGCATGCAACCTTTTCAGCTTACCGTAGAAAAAACCATATCATTGAGACTCTTTACGTAGGAGGAGAACATGTTTTTGTTTTAAACAAAAAAAACAAAAACAGAAAAAACCTAGAGACCATAGAAGAGAGATGTGGACATTGTTCTAGGATTTAAAAAAATAGCAGCGTTTTTACAAAAAAAGGCTTTTGTGCCTCAGAAAAGTGTCCGAGTTTGTTTAAATGTTAATTTTCAACTCACCCTCACGCTAGAAAAGACACCGTTTTTTTGCGCATATCTCGCAAGAGCGACCGTTAACAATTAGATGCATGACAAGCAGCTGCGCTCCGCTCCTCTATCGTCCATCCGACAGAGCGCTCCGTCCCGCATGACTCTCAAGAAGACGCGAGCAGTCACTAGTAAAAGTCTGCGTGGCGCGCGAGTCTCCGTTTTGCCTTGGGCCGCAGGAGCGCGCATAAGCAGTAGCAGCAGCGCTCGCACCACGCAACTTTTCCAAGGGAAATGACGTCACACCCAGTCTCCAGTGAAATTGCCATTTTTCGCCAACAGTTTTGTTGACATTTGTTATGGAGGAGCATACAGACTTTTCCAGTCCACTTGGTGCCCTACTATAACCCTGCAGACATCAGACTACAAAGCACGGCTCCTTTGATTTCGCACACAATACATGGGATACGATTGTATTAGGCAGAGGATATTATGCATTTGATGTTTTAGAAATGTAGGCTATTTTGCATCTTTTCTTCGTACGCTAATAGGTCTATCTTTGTTTCCTCATCGGGATCGTATCGCCATTATGTAAATGTTTCTTTTCACTAATGTGAATTATGTTACAGTCCACGCTGTTACAGTCTGCTGTTATTGAGTTGTATTTTACCATAGTTTAACATTTGATCGAATATGCTTGTAGGCAGCCCGCCCGCCCCCCGCCCGCACCAAAAAAAAACAACAACCCTAAAAGACTTGATATGTGAACTAGCGACTTAATAGCTTGTGTCGTAAGCATTATTCAACTTTAACTTTTTCCAAATCCATAGTTATGTTATTCATGGAACCAGCCACTATGCCACTTAATAGTCAATAGTTGTAATAGTCAATCTTAACATTCACATTGGCCCATGGCACGCATTTGACTTTGCTCCAGTCCAAATACATTATGCTCAGTCTTACCATGATAGTATCTGTGGTTCTCAGGTGAAGCCGACTAGAACCACTCCCGGCAATCCACAGTAAAAAGCTTGAATTGAACCTTTGTCTCTGCCGCCGCGTTCCCAGCTCCTCATCACCCCACCGGTAGCCCCATGAATATTCAGAGACTTTGCTGACTTAAATGTCAGATATAGCAGCCCGAGCCATTGCAATTATTTTCGAATGACAGTCGAATGACAATGCATTGCAATGTTACTTGGTTGGTAGTATTAACGCTGTGCAGGAATCTGCCCGGGCTGGGTAACACGCCCCAAGGTTAACCCGCGCCGTGACGCAGCCTGCACGGCAGTTATTGTGCAACTCGTCATTGGCCTACAAACAAAACAAATGGTTCACACCTGTAAATAATGACCCCACGTGGACATGCAAGTCCAACTCCAAACACATACACACACACACATACACACCAACAACGTCCCTTCATCTATTTTGTTCCATATATTGCTGCCCCCTCCCCCCCCTCCATTCACTCTCTCTCACTGAATTATTGATTGCAACAGAAGCTGAAACCGGTGTTATCCCAACCCATGAAAGTTTTAAACATTGGGTTGCATGTACTATCCTTGCAATGATGAAACCCACAGTCCCAACAAAGGTTGGCTTCAAACTTGAAGAAAATGAACAAACACACATTTAATGTGACGATGTATGCTATAACAGTCTTTGTTCGGCGACATGCAAGGTATTAGACCTATTTTGTGGGATTAAATAATACATGTGGTTGGATATCAGGCAATGAAAATGTAGCCTTACGGTCCGCCCCTGATTGTTTATTCCTATTAATAACAGTTATTAAGATGGACTGTACAATGCAGAGACTCTTTTGTCTCCCATAGTTAACCGAAAAGAGTTTACTCTTTTCTGACGTATTCACAAACGACCCAGCACTAGTACGCAGTCGTAACATATCTACATAGTCTCTGTGGAAATATAGAATAAAGGATTTAAGATGTCAACTCTTCTTCACCATTATCACATTTTAAAGGCATTTTATTTTCGAGTTATGGCCCCTGTGGGCACAGGCACACGTTTGTTGACGCGCCATCGCCCAAACGCACACACACGTGGTAGAAGAACATCGGAGAAAGAGATGTGACATCATTACTTTTAAATAAATAATGTAAAGTGAACAAGTCAAATTCCAACATGTAAACCGATTCCAAGGCTTCAAATGGTGCTTTAATTCACAACCCCCATTGTTAGGCTCCCACCAACGCACCTCATGCATTCCTTACCATGTAGAACACGGCTGCTGTAAGTGTGGAATCAAATTCCGCCAACATTATCATTTATTGTCTTTTGTTTTATATATTTATATTTTAATTGGAATTTTACATTGTTATTTTTGTGTACATTTTTTGTTTTTACGCCTTGTATTTATTTCTAATTTTCCTTTGAAAACAATGGCCCTGTGTACTATATAAATAAACTTGCCTTGCCTTAAAGAACACGTGCGATGTAGGCCCACAGTTGGATCTGTCTGTCTGTCTCATGAATAGAAGGAGAGAGAAAAAGATCTTGTTTTCCAGGAAGTGCCCTCGCTCCATGGCCCCACCCACTGGCTGCCAGCGCTCATCGCACCCCCACAGTGGAAAGAGACGGTCAGACTCGGAAAGATCCCGTACCGACCACTGAGCTTGCTCCTTACATTTTTAATAACAAAACTATTACTTTTTTCCTGAAATAATTTGGGATTGAAGGACACAATTGGTCATGCAAGCGATAGCAGTTTTTTGTTTAGTCCTTTAAGTTAGGATTCACTTATCCCTTTCGTGTTCGAGTAGCATGTTATTTTCAGTGACTCATATAGATGGCATGAGGTTCTCTAGTTCCAACCATGGTTCTCTAACCCACATGTCTCTGTGGCTTGCATTCAAAACACCATCTTGCTCTGCTTTAAGGCTTGGACAGAAAAGTAGGCCGACACAAGCCAGTTGAACGCTTTCTCGAACAACGGCAGCCGTCCTTTCAAACTTCTAAACACTTCTTCTCAGGCAGGGCTGTTTCTGACCTTCTCAGGGTCCTAAGCCACATTGTAGGAAGGCACATCCGATTATATACATTATATATACAGATATACAGGACATATATTGTGGCGACCAAGGAGAGAGGGGAGTGGGGGAAATGTTGTGTGTGTTATGTTATTTGTAGTGTTTCTTGGGTTGTTCACATGGGGGGTGACTTAGACTACAGAGACTGACTGACTAAACTTGACTAGAAGACACTGATCCAGGCCAACGGAGCCAGACATTGCTACGGGGGAAACCCATTGGATGGGTGGGTTGTATGAAGTATGTGGTTGACTAATAAGTAGTAGAGTCCAGATGAACTCTGAACAGCAAGCTCATCCCAGAACAACTCTTCTCTGTGCCAGAACAGAGAAGGAGGTACCAGTCATCTAGCTGAAGTGGTTGAGTGGAGTGCTTGATGTCTGACTGTGAAGTCTGGCGAATATTTGGAGGGAGGGAGGCCACCTAGGCCAGTACCACTGTCTTGAATCTAATGCGAGCGATTACCGGGACACATTGGAGGTCGCGGTAGAGTGTGGTTACGTGGGAGAATTTTGGTAAGTTGAAGAACAGGCGCGTTGCTGCATTCTGGATGCATCGTAAGGGTTTGATTGTGGAGGCAAGGAGTTGCAGTAGTCGAGGCGAGTGATGATGAGTGCTTGGACAAAGATCTGCTGCTTCACATGTGAGGAAGTGGCGGATGTTGTGGAGAGCAATTCTACATGATCGGGCTACAGAGGTGATAGGTGTTGCTGTTGGTGACAAGCTGTGTTGGTGTTGCAACACAGCTTGTCATCTTGTACCAGGCAAGTTTCATTGCAGTCAGTGCAGGGGAGACTTGATCGATCTGAGGGCAGTCTTTCCCCGGCATGACGAGAAGCTCAGTCTTATCTAGGTTAAGCTTCAGGTGGTTGGCAGTAGACCATGGCAGTAGGCATTTAGGAAGGAAGGAACAGTTTGGTGTCGTATGCTTCACAGTGATAGGAAAAGAATGTAATTACAGAGCCTAGAGATTGAGAGTATAAGGAGAGCAGAAGGGGTCCAAGTACTGAGACATGGGGGACTGCAGTGTCAAGGGTGCATGGTCTGGACAGGATGCCATTCCATGTGACCCGATAGGTGCGATCTGTCAGGTAGGAAGTGAACCAGCATAACGCAGATCCAGCAAAGCCAAGCTCCAGATGTGTATTGAAGACTATGTGTTCAATACAGACTATGTGTTCAAAAATGACAAGCCAACACTTCAGGAAAGAAAACAGACCCCTACTTGGACGGGACGTACCCCTCCAGAAATGCTGGGGTCCGCAAACTTGTGTAACGCTACACAAAGGAGAAAAAGTTAACGGAGACAAGAAAATGTGTCCGTGATCAGAGGGTTCCACGCAGCCTTACTCCGCAAGCAGCTAGTGAAGAGCTTGTAGGGCTGGGCGCTCAAATAGGCAGCATATGGAAACATGCTGTCAGGTTATGTGATTGTTGTGTCTGCTTGTGTGCTTTGTCTGTGCTGTTTGATATTTTCTGTGCTTATATGCACCTTTTCTTTTACTGTTTCATAAACACCATCAACCTGTCAGGGACGACAGATAAAACATAGGCTGTATGGCTAAATCTGCCACATTCACATGATGACTACATGATGTTCATTAAAGTGCATTGTTCCCTCAAATAAATACACAAACAAAAAAACAAAAGACAATGACAAACAGAAAAGCTCTGCAGTAGACTTCACTGTGCAGCAGCCATACACTATAAAACCAGACCAGACCCAGTCAAAAGAACAGCGGTCAGAGACATGTCAGAGCCAAGCAACACAAGTGAACCATCTGGGAACTCACAGCTTGCTGAGAAAACAAAGCCTGAAGAAGAAACAGCCTGGAGGAGGCGCTATCTCGCGCACACACATGTACTAATGTGCTAACATGTGCTAACACAGCATGAAGTCAGAGTCATAAAGAAGGCCCATTCGATCTCACTGATCTCACTGAACTCACTGAACAGTGAGTTCAGGCTGCTTACATCCGGTCGCAGGTATAATCTACCGAAATGCTGGACCAAAAGACTAAAGAACTCATTTTTACCTGCTGCTGTTGGCCTTCTGGATAGCATCATGTGCTTTATGTCATGGTGGGTAAATTGTTAGTGTGTCGATTGGTGTGTGTGTGTGTGTGTTGCTTGTTAATGCTTGTATTAAATTGCCCCTCTGGGATAATAAAGATAATGATTACCTTGGCCGTATACAGCTGTGAATTCACCAAGGTCCGGTCCTCTATAATTATTTACATCACAAAGAAATAATATTAAATCAATTCATCAATATTCTACCAAATAAAAACTAAATTCATCATATTGTACGATGAATCTGCTATACAACTGATCCGTCTGCCTGGCAGTAGACTAGTATGTGTACTGGTTTAAAGAATCTTATTCATAGCCCCATGTCCTGGTTGTCTTATTCATGGATTGGATAGTTGGAATATTTGTTGGACGACCCGTTGTTGTTGTTGTTACTATTCTATGACATTATTATGTTATCTGACACTCATATGTGTCAGGACATAGTGAAGAATATTCTGCCCTGCCCACCAAATGAATGCTTATTAAATCATCAACCATCTGTTCTGCACATTCATATGAGTTAGCAATATGCATGCATTTCTTTTCTTAGTTACCCACAGCAAGTGTACTTTCATATGGTTTTAAGTCAGGCTGAATGATTATTTTGCGATATGATTCACTACTAGTGGGAATGTGACTTCTGTTAGGGTCTGTACCAAAGTTACATTTGATTAAAATATATAAAAAATAAATACATGTAAAAAAAATAATATATATATATATATATTCATAATGCTGTGAATTTACATTCACACATTGTACCCCTTTGCTCGTAATCTTTGCAGCTCCTGCGATTTGGATCTTGCACTTTTAACCATATTGGGATTTTGATACATTTTTCAGCCCTAGTGTGAAGCGGTTGAAGAAACTTCTCGCAGCCAATTTATGAGCATCGTTCCTCATGACAACCAATAACACAAATAGATCACTCATTCTAATTTATTCTCTAGAAACTAGATCATCTGTTTAAAAATACATAATGGCTGTTGTTGCCTTTAGCGTGTGCGGCGGTCAGTGCGCTAAATGAATACAACTGCTCATCTGTACAGAACATTGCTTTAATAGAAGCAGCCTTTGCACGGACCTCTGGGAGGCCCTGGGTCATTTGTTGTGACGCAGCACTAACATACTGCAGGATTTTCTTATTAAGAATATAAAATGTATTGAGAAACAACAGGGGACAATAAAATGAATGAACTGAAGAATGAAACCCTGCCTTGTAATATTGAGCAGGGCATAGTGGTCTGTTTGTCATCATCAAAGTGACTGGTTTACTCTCCTTAATGGCTTGTTAAAGCAGATAGACTCATCGGCATTCTCAGCACATATATTTATTAAGCAAATTAGGGGTTTGAGCAGTTGGTAGCTTGTGAAACTACACCTCTGCCCCTGTTCCCCACATCATTACCATCTGCTGTACCACTAAAGAGGTTTATGTCATTCAGGCACACGCTCTATGTGATTAGCTCAGCTGGCTTTACGTACATAACCATAGTGGACAATGGAGTTTGTGTGGGTGGCTTTCGTAATCGTCACTGAATCCAGTCATGTACAAAGAATTGGCAATTAAAAAGAGGAGACGGATGTTACACAGGTTGGGATGTTTCCCGTGACCTGTCCTTCAAGGTGCTACATGTAACACATTTACTGTGCTAAATCATACAATGACCACACTATGTCATCTGAGATTTAAGGAACAACAGTTGAAATGCTGGCTTCTCTGACAACAATGCTGCAGTCAGTATGTTTTCTGTTGACCATTCCTGGCCAGAACGTCTGTTTTTGTTTTGTTCGGTGTGATTAACTATTCTCAGAGTTCTCAGAGTCTCAGAGTACCACGGGGTGCCAGAGATTTAACCAACTGACATACAAACACAGCATGCTGCAGCCATGCAATCAAACAAACAAGCAAATGGATCGAACTGTAATAGATTCTGCCTGCCATTAAACTTATGTTTGGCACTGTGTTGCTGGTGCTGGTTTTCAACACGTTTGATATGTTTGATTGATGATGTCTTGCGTGACGATGATCCGGCTTGTGGTTTATAGCCAATGTTTGTTGAATGGGTTTGTGTTTGATCTGACACAAATGCACTTTTCGCTGTTATGGATGTTTACCATTGATCAGCGATTACTCATCCTGTGTCACCTTCCCTGCTTTCCTGCTTGCATTACTTGCACCTGAGCTAAGTTGTTGAATGTACAGCATATCCTGTGGTACATGGAAGCAACATGTGTCCAATAGGGGTAACATTATGTTGCTCTTGCGCAACACCGTGTAGGAGGAGGAGAGACGACTCTCTCCGACATTGTGACTTTGGACTGCAGTACCCCATTTTAAACACTTGGTGTCATTGTTACATATAGCAGCTTTAACTGAGATGTCAACGCAAAGAATTGCTGATTCATGACTTATTCATTCATTTTATCTTACATGTGTCCATCACAATGATTACACCATTAAGCTTCTGTCGTATAAATGTGTAGGGGTACAGAATACACATGTGCTACATAAACATGCATGTTCAAACCCAATGTAGAATACGTTGATTTTCATCCAATAAAAGCACCTCTGAGACGTTGAACGTAAACATCCAGCCACTAAAAGACTCGAATAAGAACACAACAGAATGTAAGCAGCAGCTAAAACACAGCACATTGATGTGTTGTTTTGTTGCACTGGTTACGGGGTTTGTCGTTAAGTTGGGTGGCGGATGAATTTAGTGAGTCATGAGAATATCATGGAAAAGTGACTTTTTTTTCCATAATTCCTTTCAAATTTGCTTTGTTTAAATTTGCATACGTTTAGCTTCCG
>OMOU01000443.1:0-13465 GCA_900312585.1 Malacocephalus occidentalis
TACGTTGCAGTATTATTTTGTGTTATAGTTCGTTTTTTTTAATTGCTATTCATCACACAAACAAGACATGACACGCAACACAAAGCAGAATGAGCAAACGGCCACGGTGAGACCACGGTCTCCGTTACACCTCCGTTACAACGTATCGAGAATAACATGACATACATGCGTCATGCTTAAGTTGTCTTTGGCACTGTTGGTTAAGTGATTCTGCCCATGGCAATGCGCTTGAAAGTTGAAACTTAAAATGTAAAATGCGTCCTCACAAATCACACAGAAGCGACGACAAAAGAAAAAAACGTTGAGCCGTCTTATTGTACACGCGCGTGGTCGCTCGCGTTGTATTCCGTCACGAGTTGGCCCTTGGCCGAGGTGGCGTTTACCATCTGGGCGTTGGTTCGTGACGCTCGGCTCAGAGGGAGCATCGCGACCGCGCCTGTGTGGACAGATAGGGACGTTGATCCGGATAATTCCACGACGTCGTCGAAGGAGAGGATGAAGCAAACGTTCAAACGCTGTCCGCTTCCAGTGTCCTTTCCTCTCGTTGTCCCGGGGTCCTATTGTTTCGGTGCGCATTACCCCCACGCCACTGGTTGAGGCGCGGTGAGGACACCCTTATTCTCAGACACGGGGCATTCAGAAGTCCTCATCTCATTTCCCATGACGGAGCATCTCTCTGGCCGGATTTAGGCCTCAGGTTGTTGACTTCCCTTTCCACGCTGCTGCCAGAGAAGTCCAAATGCGATTGAAAAAAAACATCCAAAATGCCACACGTGTACGCATAGGCCTGCATGAACACACGCTAATTACATCTGTGCATTCAATTAAATTCCATGTGTGTTTTGTGATCTATTATATATCTATTATATATATATATATATATAAGTTAAGTTAGTTAACATTGTGAAAATGTAACGCAACAATACGCAATGATTTTCTGAACTTTTCCTGGTATCTTTTGAAATAGTAGTTTCCACACTACCATTGCTCTGAAAATAATTTGTTTTGTAGAGTGCAATTCCATCTTTGATTCAAATGTTCTAATTTGCATGAAACTGTCTTTGTCTTGTCTTCTGCATGCACTGCTCAACTTACTTTGCTTACTTTGCTCGTTTTCACTCACTTTGGATTCTCATTTCCTTTTCCGTATTTTCTTTCTGTATCTTCACCCTCCCTTGCCCACTCTCTTGCTTGCCATTATCATTATTGTTCCTCACCTGAAACTAGATTGTTAAACCAGAGAGGCAGGGTTAGGATCATCCCTGGGGACTTGGGCATGGGGGTGGACAAATGGCAGAACAAACCCAGCCGGCAGGCAAAGCCTCAGCTGAGGGACTTCCTAGACGATGAGGAAGAGGACACCGTCATCCTCCGCATGGCCAGAGCCTGTGCAGAGTCCCCGCGTAGCACCGTCGACCCGACCGCCTCCAAACATGGCAGCATCCTCCCTCTCCGCGTCGCTGCCACCTACCCCGAGGGCTACGACACCATCGACCGGCGACGGCGGAAGAAAAAGACCCGCGACCCCGCCGGATTGTTTGCCGTAGACCCAGAAACACCCGGGGAAGACACCCCAGACCGTGCCATTCTGCGGGAGAAGAGAGGCGAGCTGGTCATGAGGAAGGTGGCGGAGATCCAGGAGGAGGAGGATCAGATGACCCCGTGTCTCCGGCCGTACAAGAATGGGCTTCTGTACAAGACCCGTATGTGGGCCAAGAACGAGTTAGGGAACACATTGGAACACTATGTTGCGTATAAAGAGCAAGAAGCTGCCAGACTCAGGGCGGGGTTCGATTATGATTTTGAAGGCCCTGACGGAAACTACCCAATGGAAATGGACATGGAAGCCATTGACTTTTTAGCGGATGACCTCCAGCCAACAAATGACAGAGGTCATGGCATGAACAGGTATTCTTTATCGTATGGACATCCCGCGGATGCTCCTCATGGTCATAGGGATAAGAAGGCAGGAAAAGGCAAGCTGGCAGGATGGACTCCGGAGGCCCTTCTGTCTCCTGTAGAGGAGCCTGGTGACGAATTTGTTGACCCAATGGATGAGCTGCAATGTCTGGTCGAAACTGTTTCAGAGTACCTTGCGGAGAAGGAGGAAGAAATTAGCAAGTACGGTTCCCTTCCAATAACTAGCAAATCCAGACTGTCTTCTCTGGGAAGCATCAGGACAGATTCTCTTGGAGATGAACCAAATGGCTCCTCAAAAGATCCCAAAGCTGACACTAAAACTCTAGAAGACTCTGTGCCAGTTATTTCAGGTGTTAAGAATGCAGTGAGCTCTTTGTTTAGTTCCATCACAGAGAAAGTTGGGACCGGTCCAAAACAGCCTGGACCTGGATCTATAGCACCGCAATCTGCACAGCCCTCGCAAACATCTGGTATCTCAAAATTATTCTCCTTGATTCCAAAATCGACTAGTGCAGCTCCTGTAGCTGTGGTTTCCCCTGTAGAAAGTTCTCCAGAAAAATCATTGAGTTATTTTCCTTCGCAAAGGCAATGTGACGTAAAACCTCACAGTAACAACAAGGAAAATATCTGCGCTAGAGTAAATTCCCAGAGTGAATTTAAATGTGTTCCAGTTCCAGATTTTACTGATAAACCACAACCTGACACAGGGAGATCCGTTTTGGGGAAATGTAATCAGTTGAAGCTATTTTCTGGACCAGATGTACCAAAGTCGGATGGAAAACTGCCGCCCCTAAAGACTGGATTTCAAAACCATGCACATGGGGATGAACAAGATATGAATGAAGCCAAACACCTGAGAGGGGGAAGCAAACACGATGACACAAGAGAACAAACGTATGGAGATAGACTGAGCAATAAAAGGCAGAACCCAATGGTTTTCAAAGAGGCAAATGCACAAGGATCAGGGCCCGGAAGGCCCACTGTGCAATCCGAACCTGTCCAAACCTCAAGCCTTTTTAGCGTAAAGTCACTTTTTAGCCTGAAGTCACCTGCAGCCCCTATACCTCCTCAAGGTCCCCCACCGGTGACAGTCTACCCTGTGTTTAGATCAGCAGAAGATGCCGGAACTGTGGACGAGCAGTCCGCCTCCAATAGTAGTCTTTCATTTCCAGTTCCATCTCATCCAAACCCCCCCAAAGCAGAGGGAGGACCTGTGTCAGGTTTCCTGAAATATGCATCCAGTGAAGATATTGGTGCTAAAAATTCACAGAACCCTGTGCAGTCATATAACCCGAATCCTCCATCTTCAGGCACGTTGGATCCTTCCCCTCATTGTGCTGCTGTTACAGTCCCATCAACAAAACCACAAGAACACAGAACTACAGAGACTGGTTGGTTCTCGAGCATATTTAACCCAGACTCGGCTCACTCGACCCAGGGCATCCCTATTGGTCAACAGCAAACCCAAAGGAACCAAGTTCCAGTGGGCTCACATCCAACACCCTCACCGAACCAGAAACCAGCAGCCATACCTCATGGGATGCAACGGCAAACGCCACCGCCACATGAATCCCAAGGTTTTTTAACAGGTCTTTTCAAAGGAAACTCCACAGGTGACCTGTCTCGTACGGGAACCAATCAGCCCCAGCAAGGAGGACTTCTATCTGGGATTCTTAAGTTTGGATCATTGGGTGACATATCTAGCAGTTCACAATATCAAGACCCCCCTCAACAAACCCACCCAGCTGCAACAACAGGAGGCCTTCTCTCAGGCCTACTGAAGTTTTCATCGAATGAAAATGTATCACAAAACCCACAACCTTCTCAGAGTCCACCACTGAGAACTTCCCATGCTGACCAACAGGCCATACACCCCTCTCCCCCACAACCACAAGTGCAAACAGAACGAGGTGGGTTTTTCTCTGGCTTGTTCAAATTTGGATCATCTGAGAAGGTAATTCCCAGCCCAACATCTCAGACTCAGCAGCCACTAAGTTGTGATTCACATTACCAACGGAATTACAATGAACATGTTCAAGGTTCAAATCTTCATGCTCCTCTGAGGGAAAGTCCAAGTTATCAGCAACAAAGTAACAAGCCCGGTTTCACTCGACAACAAACATTTCCACTCAGGCAACCCCCAGCCAATCACGATGGTCTGTTATCTGGACTTTTCAAGTTTGCCTCTGCAGATAATGTGAATAAACAGTCCACATCCACTCAACAACATTTTATGGCACCAAGTCAGTCCTCCCAAAGAGAACCCATGGCCACAAATACACCAAAAGAGGAAATGTCATCAAGACCACATGAACCTATTGGGCCCTTTTCTGGACAGCGACAGGCAGAAAACTTGCATCATCGGATCAACCCACTCCAGGATAACGAGAATCTTCAAACACAACAGAAGACTACCAGTCAGCCTGGAATACTCCTGGGTATGTTTAATAAGTTAAAGAAACCAACTGAAAACGTTGGTGACACCATTCCGGAATCAATGGAACAACCGCTGCATCAAAGATCAAGAATGAATATTTTGTCAAGACAGGCGACAATTCAAACTCAGTCCCCCTCCCATGAAACCCATCAGTCTCTTCAAGAACAGAAAGTGGAGATGGACAATAAGCCTACTCAGCCTGTCAGACAGCAAGGATTTCTAGCTGGGCTGTTCAACAAAAATGAATCGAGGGAATCTTCAGCACTTAAACAAGCAGAAACAGTAGCTCAGGGTTCAGAGACAATTATAGATTCATCCATCTCTGGAGTCCTTATGGGAACAAACAAAGCACCAAATACTGCCAATCCTCAACAAGATGACAGACAGAGAAGTGGCGTGTATTCTAATGAAAGCAGACATGCTTTGGTTGGAGCCCCTGTTTCAATTGACAGAGAAAGTCTGGACTTAAGGACCTCCATCACTTTTGCTAGATCTCATCAGAGTCGAGCAACATACTCCTCAATCAGCACAGGAAATGTAAGACGGCTGTCATACTATCCGGGGTCCCTTGATTCTGTTCAGCCAATGGGCTACAGCACAGATCATATCCAATCCCTTTTACGGGGCTACTCAAACCCTGCCATAGTACCAATGGAACAACATATTACAGGAAGCAGTTCATCTTTGTATGAAGGTCGGCTGTCCCCGTATGCAATAAGCCCCACTTATGATGCAAACCATTGGATCCAGCAGTCTGCTCTTTGGCAGCAGTTTCACAATGAATCCCAGCATTATCAATATGGCACAGATGAAAGTAATGGACAGTGGAGCCAAAGGGAGTCATTGCAGAACATCTCTCCACAGTGGAACCCCTCCAATATGAACCAGCTCAACGCAGCCAAACTGCAACCAAGCCAAGATCCAGAGAAACGTCAGCTTCAGCAATTCCAAGGAAGGGGAAGTTTCAATAATGACCCATATACCAAAAATAAACCGTGGAACAGCTATGATGACTTACAATATGCAAACAAAGAGGAGAGTGCGTTGAACTTAACCACCAAACATGGTAATGGAAAACTGGGGAATGGTAGCTGTTACAGTCTTAGTGGAGTTTCGTACCATGAAGGTTATTACGAGGAAACCCCACCAAGCCTATCCTACTCTGGCAATTGGCAATATGGAACCGATGCTTTCCAGAATGTCCCTGCTAATGGCGTGATTCATCAGAGCAAATACAATCCAAACAGAACAAAGTCAAGTTTCCCTCAAAATACCAACAGTGAGATGGAGGACTCCATGTATCTTGAAGATATTGAGTGGTACCAGCAATGGCTTGCATTGTTGGAGCAAGGCATGTGGTGGCCAGCAGAGGAAGGTGATTGTGGCTACTTTGTTTACACCGACCATGAATACATCTACACTCTGCTCACTGACGCAGCCGGGGAGTTTGTATATGCCTGCGCCCCTGAAGAAAACCCCGGGGAAGATGGACAGCAGATGGATGGTTTTCCTAGTGCTTGGTTGGACAACGAAATGGTGACTGTGTGTGGCTTTAAAGTTCCCCTGTACAACGAAGATGAGCTTCTATGGCTACCTGGACAAGACCAGAATCATTCCCAGCTTCTGAATGCACCACTGGATTTATCAGCTGCATATAGAAAGGGAAACCAGATCATGAATTTGAACCTTGAACGTTTCTCTCAAATGTTTGAAAATTCATTTGCATCAAAGGGAGAGCATGGTGTAGACCTTGCATCGTACCGATTAAACAAGGTTAGGATGGATCCCATGGAACCGAGTTACATCTATCAGGACCCCTACACACAAGTCATGGACCTTTCGTGTCATAATACAGATTACTCTGGCCCTTGCTGGAACAATCAAGAAACAAAGAGTCTTCTTGCCCAAAAGGTTGCGGTTTCCCTTAACTCTACACCTACAGCAGATTCACATCAGCAGATGCGTAACTGTTATCAGCCTGGCCAACGGCGACGGTCATCTGCTGCTGTCACTGTGAAGCACATAAAAGACACATCAGAGGAAGAATGGAGGAAGAGAGTGGCTCCAGGAGAGGAACAGCCTAACCGACGACGCGTATCATCTTTTATATCGTCCTTTGTGGCAAAGACATCTCAGGCTGATTCTGGCATTGTGCCCCAAGAGCAACAAAGAACAGCCGTGTCTAAAGCCACTGACCAACAGCCCAAGAACCTTTTGTCATCGGGTCTGCAAAGTCTCAGGTCGAAGATGGTTAAAGATGATTCTGCTTGCCCTGTAGCACAGCCAATGAGTGCAGCACAAAACTCAGAGACCGCAGCCTCCCGTCGCTCAAGAATGTTGCCCACGCCTCCAACAGCTGATCAAATTAGTCCAGCCCAAGTACATTCTCAGACTACTGTACAGAAACCTAGACTTGCACGACAGTCCACAATGTCACAGCAAACATCCCCACCTGTTCAGCAACCACTCTCAGGGCCATTCGGCTCAAGAGATTTCCTAAACAAATCTGGACAATCGACACGCACACAGCCAAAGCTTGCAGAAGAAGTAAAAGTAGAGAAAGCAAAGGAACAAACACAACCAGGGTTCATGAGCCTTTTCATGTCTGCAGTAGGAATAGAGGAACCCAAACCAGAACCCACTGATCAGAAGAGTACATTTGGCAGTACTGGTTCCTTGCCAGGCAGTGCCACAGCTAACAAAGAAGCAACAGGAGTGACAAATCTGTTTGGATCCTTAGGCAACCTCTTTGGTTCTGACACCTCTTCAACTCAGCAACAACCAAAACCCACTGTTCCAGAGAGTTCTCTGACAACGGCATCTAGACCAAAGGGTATACAGAGACAACGGACAATGGACCAGAGTTCTTCCTCTCGGTCAACTCCGAGTCAACAACCAATCAATAGCGTGTCACAAGTATTTACTTCTAATTCTGCCACAGGTCCAGGGCCAGGCAGATCCGAAACGACGCTACCAATAGGACAGACCACACAGGAATCAATACCTAAATCAACTGGTGGACTTTTTGGGTTTTCCATTGGTGAGATGCTATCAGGAACATCTACGCCTGCTCAAGCCTGTCCATCACCTGCAACAGTGATGGCTCCTGAGGCTCCACAAGAAGAATCACTTGGTAAAAGCTTATTATCTTTGTTTACTGGCCCAAGTCTTCCACATCCTGCTTTTAAACCTGGGCATCCATCACAAGCACCTTCACCAAATGAAGCTTTACGTGCTGCTCCACAAGCTGCCCCCCAAGCTAATCAAGAAGAATCACTCGGTAAAAGTATATTATCAATGTTCAGTGGTCCAAGTCCTCCTCAGACTGTACAGTCTGCTACAGCACCTGCTGCAGGCAGTGGTCCTCAAGTGCCTCCGCAAGAATCCTTTGGTAAAAGTTTACTGTCAATGTTTGGAACCCCAAGTCCCCCCCAGGGCACAGCTCAAACCAAGCCTAGTGCTGAACTTCCATCCCAAGGAACTGCTCTGCCACTTCAAACAGCACAGGTACAACCTCAGCAGCAAGGCACATCAGTATTACAAAATGAAACACAAGGTGTACCACAGCCACAACTACAAGGTCAACCACAGGGGCAGCAAGCCAGTTCTGTTCTTGGGGGATTATTTGGTGGCTTGTCTACCTCAAATGAAAGTCCAGCAAAAAGTTTATTTTCAATGTTTGGCAGTCCTAGTTCCGCCCAACCTCCAGCACCAGGAAGTACTGGAACTTCAACTCCAGGAGCAGGTCTACTGTCAATGTTCACTTCTACGTTACAACAGACGGCATCACAAGTTTCGTCAAACTCTAGTCTTGTCCCAGAGGTGTCAACCACCAGTGATACCCCAGGTAAAATCTCAACATCAAATGAGCCTTGTGTTGCATCAGCAGAACCACAGCCAGCAACTTTAATTGACTCTTCTATGATGAAAATAGTATCTGCCGATGGTACCACAAGCAAGATGGTTGACAGTGCAGTTTCAGAAACTAAATCGGCACGTCCCACTGCACAAAGTGGCTCAACTCCAGAACTGACACCTCGGGAAGCTGCCACTCCTGCCCTGCCAACTTCCTCAGGATTGCATTCTATGATTGGCATCTCAAGTCCACAGGTGACATCTGCGCAAGGTGGATTTGGCATTGATGTGAAAACGGGGTCATCGCCTGCAACTGGTACACCTAGACCACCAGCCTCAAATGAACCAGCCAAAGGTCTGTTATCAATGTTTGAGGGTCCTTCCACCACTCCCCAAACTGGGGGGTCTATATTTGGGAGTATTTTTGGAGGCTCCAGTCCACAGGCAGCAACTCCCCAAGCCGACAGGTCATTGCTTGGCGGTTTGTTTAGCGGAAATGCTCCAGCAGCTTCTGGTGGGTCTGTACTGGGCGGGATGTTTGGTGGCGCTACTTCCCAAACTACACCCCAAACGGCCGGTTCAATATTGGGGAGTATGTTTGGGGGTTTGAATTCTCAGCCCACTCCTTCTCAGACTGGTGGGTCATTGTTAAGTGGTTTATTACCTGGAGCTACCTCTGCACCTGGGGAGACCCCTGCTAAAGGCTCGCTGTCAATGGGTGGTGGTCCAACTCCACCTCCCACTGTGACTGATCCGCGAAAACCCACTGAGAGCCAAATTGCAGATACAGCTTCAGTAGGCCAAAAGGAGAATGGTGCACTCACGCAACTTCATGATGAAGTTGCACTACAGGCAGCAAGCCCACCTAAACCCGACGGCAACATTGCTATTGTTCAAGATTCTGATAAGCCACCTGCGTTAACCATTGAAGGCCATTCTACAGATGTACACATTGATACAGAAACTGAGCACCCAGTCAAACCGGTGGAACCAAGTAAACCAGAACCAGTGGGAGACTTCAGCAGCAAGAATCAATTGCCACAATCAAACAAGCCAACACCTCCATCTGGGTCAACAATTCCAGTTGTAGCACAAGAGAAGCCCCCAGAGACAGAAAAGTCTATGCTTGATTCCTCAGCGGATGCAGTTTCAGGGTTTGTTTCCTCGCTTTTCAAACCAACAACTGCCCCTGCGCAAGGTACTCAGCAGCAAAATGCGACACTTTCTAGTGGAGGAGGAGGCCCACCACAACCACCTCAGCCTGGGGGATCTTTATTGGGTGGTATTTTTGGAGGGGCGACCACACAGAACACAACCCCTGGGTCATTACTGGGAGGTTTATTTGGTGGTGCGGCTTCACAGGCTACTCCTCAAACAACTGGAACTTCAGTACTAGGGGGGATGTTTGGAGGACCCGCTGCCAAATCTGCAGGTCCCCAGACTTCAGGATCTTTGCTTGGTGGGATCTTTGGAGGCTCCCCAATGACAACAGCTCCAGCTAGTGGGTCTTTACTTGGAGGAATGTTCGGAGGGGCAACTGCCCAGACTACAGCTTCCCAGATTGGGGCAGGACTTGGAGGACTTGGTGGGTCCTTATTTGGGGGCATGGCCCAAGGCCCACAAAGACCAAAACCAGCAGAGGCCAAGCCAACATCCAGGGCTCCACCACAGCCAGAAAATATAAGTGGAAGTGTGCCACTCAAAGTGGATCAAGTTAGGACTGAGGCTTTGGAAAATAAACAGGAAGTAGTAAGTGTTGTGAGTCATCGGGCTGATGCCAATGTAAAAGATATTGAAGGGGAGGAGATAACGCACGAGAAACCTATCCATATTAAAGGGGAGGCTGAAAATATAGACTTGAACAACTCTGTACCACCAGATATTCACAACGTAGACAGTGGGAACGCTACTGTTGTTGATCAGGACCCAACAAATCTATACCCATCTAAAGCCCCCATAATTCCAGAAACATCGCAAGGTGCTGAAGGAAAATCTTCAGGATCACTTTTCTCCTCCACACCAACACAGCCACAGTCCACAGATTTCCCCTCAGTGCCCCCGTTAGATGCAGTTAGTGGTCTGTTCTCAGGGTTTAAAGCCTTATCAGCAGGGATATTTCAAGAGGAAAAGCTTGCTGCAGAGAACCAGGAGCCACCTGTCGCCACAGCTTCCTTGTTTGGAGCCAAGATCTCTTTCCCGTGGCAGACAGATCCCTCAAAACCCCAAGCTCCCTTTGTCTGTACACCCCCGCCCAACCCTAGTGACACTACAACGAGTGCTCGGTCTGTTCATACTCCTCCTGCTGCCCAGAGCAAGGAATCGGTAGGTTGCCCGGTTGATGTAGCCCAGCCCCAGATGTGCATCTCCACTCCTGAAGTAGATCGTTCAGCATCCCTGTCCCCAAAGGAGCAGGAAGGTCTTGTAGAAACCCGTCCTTCCGCAGGCCCCACCGCTGCAGTGCTGCTGGACACCCTGTCCAAGACGGATCTATTGAGTGCAAAAAGGCTAGTAAAAGCATAATAAATGGCAATCCGCATTCTCTTACCATTTATGATGCATTGGTGACATTTTGGAAAGCATTTCTCGTCCAGTTCTGCAGTTCATCTATTAGCGATTTGTGTGTGGTTGTGTGGTGTTGCATTTGTGTTCATGTTTAGTGTAGATTACCCTAAAGCTAGCTCCCCAGAGCAAAATGTACATATAAATAACATGTTATCTTGGACAAACAGGGCCGTTTTGACATTCTAGAGCCACTTATCGTCTGCCACTGATTTATTCATAATTTCTTGAGAAAATCTTCATTGAGATTCAAAGATGCTGCCAGATTCAATAAAGACCTCTTTCGATTATTATTAAGCAAACTCATTGGTCTTTTGATCAGATTTTAATTATTGTTCTTTCCAGAATGATGGCAGGACTGTCCAAGATTCTAAATGAATATGATGTACATTTTGTTGGACAATTTTACTTCACCTCCTTCATTCTACAAATCCATCTCCCTTCTACTAGTTTTAAATTAGTGTATGGGTGTTCAAATCAATGTTAAGAAAGAACCTGAACCTCACAAATTAGCTTTAGACGAATTTGGCGAGACAATTCGCCAAGCGCGAAATGTGAATGTGTATTCTTGCCCAAAATTGAATTCCTGTGAGGTCGGGGGTCTTTCTTGGGTCATGTACTTTTTCCCTCCCTTACTTTCCAAGTTACAACTTGTAGTGTGTAGTCCTGCTGAACACGATGTACAACATTCTAACTATCCCATCTCCTTCGTCCACCCCTCTGCCGCCACCCCTCCAGTCCTGTGGAAAGTAGTCGCTTCGGCTCCTCAGGGAACCTGAGCCTATTGAGTTCCCAGCTCAGTGAGACGGGCCAGGAGAGCACGGGAGGATCTGAGCTGGAGGAGTCCTTCCACTCCTACCACAGCACTGGCTTCCGCCCCTCCTCCTCCTCCTCTACCGGTGGACAGCCCCCGGTGAACGGACTTCACCACGCCACAAACAGCCTCTCCCTGGGGAGAGCCGAGGCTCAACGGACCTCTGCCAAAGATGTGGCTCAGGGCCCGAGCGGCTCCACCAAGGACGACGCTCCAGCCAATAGACACTTGACTACACTTCAGCGGTATGAAAACAAATCTATTCATTCATTCGAAAGTTGTATCGTAATATCCAAAATAGATGCCAAAATACAAAAGGCAACTGTATAGGATATGCAATTTACATATTAAAAGATATATATATATATCATGTAAAATCCTACATTTCAATTCATTGAGGGTTATTCCGCCTTGATTTCACCTCAGACGTGTTCTCCTCGTGTTGCATTTAAGGGGAGCTCCCTGGAGTTAAGTTGAATGTTTTTCGGTCCTCAGTTTCCATGACGATGGCCCGCCACTGCCTTTCACCCCCTCCCGGGTGCGCTGGTTGAAGGCCATCAATAAAGTTAGAGTACAACTCCGCGAGGTAGGATATGTTTTATCGCCATTATCCATCAACACTCCAACAGCCGAGCTGAAGGGATTTTTGCGAGGCGCCTTCAACACCAATCATGTTTGATTTTATCGCTGTGGTCTTGTTGTCCGAGACGCGACATTTTAATTTGACAGCAATTCTATTGTTGCTGTTGTTTTTAATTAAATTGAGTTCATTTACGAATCACAGAAATTTGATCACGTTGTATTGCCATTTGAGTCGCATTTCATTTAGCGATAGGGCTTTAATGTAATACTTTAAAAGTAATATTCAGAAGGCTTTAGTACTCTGAAGTATTAAAATATTCTCAGGTAAGTATACTCAGGTAATAAACACACTCAACCATGCAGTAGGAGCATGTCTCAACACTGAATACACTGCTCACACTAACACAAACGGAGATATTGGTTGAGCTTCACCTCATGGTTCTTCTCGCCCTCGCTTTGTGTGTGAAAGTACTTCTGACATTGATGTATGTGGTTGTATCGTCGCTGTATTGCTGTGAATGTGTTGTATACTGTGTTATGCTGTGCATTTTGAGTAGGGGTGTATGGCGATGGCTGTAATGGAAGGAGGGTCTCCTTTTCTGTGTCCAATCATACATGAGTCACTTAGCGGGTTAAAGGCTAATTTCTCATACTGTAACTTTAAAGTGTTCAGGATTTGTCAGGTTTAATCCACTTCAACAATGTATTTTAGAACGAGATGAATGGTTCTCCTAATGAAGACCTATTTGAGATGACGTCGTTTTTTTTGATTCATTGTTCTTGTCACTTCAAATATCCCTTGTTCTGTTCTGTGGTTAATTAACGACTGGAGTCGGGACTTGTGCCCAGGGGGTAGGGGGTAAAACGCTGGCTTAGGATGGTGTCGTGTTCGACTCCCAAGTCCGGAGGTACTGGGTTCGATCTCCGATAACCGCAGCGGCTTACCCGATAAACAGCCCTTATGCAGGACGTCTTAACCATTACCTGACGATATTATCAATGCGAGTCACACGCACCACGAAAACGACAGACGGTGAATTCTGGTTACAGTTCACAACGGAGCAGGCGGAGGTTTCTTGGGGGTGGGGGGCCTACAGGGCTCGGCTGTGGTCCCCATATGTCATCGCTTTGACACGTCGTAGTGGTGATGGAGCTCCAAGCGCTTTGTTTAACACGCTGCACATGCGTCGCCTGCTAACAACCTCCCACTGCCTTAAGAAGCGCCGTTAGCTTTGATCGCGTGTCTGAACGCCGCCGCTCCTAGCCGTTTATAGATGGAGACGGAGATGGCCCTCGTC
>OMOU01000449.1:0-13312 GCA_900312585.1 Malacocephalus occidentalis
TCCCCTTCTTCTTCTTGACTCTCGGTGTCCTTCCTTTTTGTGTTTCTGGTTAGCCCATCTCTGTTTCTCCACAGCAGATCCAGGCTCTCCGTCAGCAGCAGCAACAGCAGCAGCAGTTGGCTGCTTCTGGCGGCTCTGGGTCAGGCCCCCCTCCCTTGCTGTTAGGCACCAGAGTGTCAGCACCCGGCTCCCAGGGCCAAAGGGGTATGGGCCAGTCGAGCCACATTAGGGTTGGCAGTGTTGGCAATACTAACTTGCTAGTCAATATGTCACAGGTATGTTGTCGTTCTGGGTTGAGACAATGCGGAAAATGCACACAACCACCATTTTGTGGAAATGCTATAAGATCATGATTATGTAAATGTGTTGTATTGTTTTCATGTCAATTAATTGGTATTCAGTGATAGTCAAATGTATTCACATTCTGTAGACTGGGTCTGTCATTACCATAGGTCATTACCATGAGCAGTTTCCCCATTCAGGAGGTTTACAATACCGTGTCATTTTTGTACATTATATTATGAGTGAAACCTGTATAAAAACAGATTGATGTTTAAATCAGCATACCTGCATACATACTAGTTGTTATTTAAATACGATTAGGCCAAAAAATGAATGATGAGAAAATGCAGACACACCGAAATAACGACCAAACGGGTTGCCATAGATCAGAGTCCATGCGCTAATGTTTGAAATACAGCCGAACTACATGGGACACGGACATGTGTGTGTACAGTATGTGGTTGCGTGCTACCACTTCTTTTTCCACATCGATGATTGGCTTCCCGGTTTTGCCAAATGATAATGCAGTTCGTTATGCGGGGTTTGGTGTAAGTGTAGGCTATAATGTATTAATCAGTGGTGCAAAGTAACAAAGTGCATTTCACTCAAAAATGTAAATTTACTTTTCTTAAAGGGAAATGTCACCTTAAAACACTTGTTTTCACAGCTACCCAGGCATTTCTATGCCTCCCATGCCGTTTTTAGGTTGCTTCAATCAATGTGTAAATATTTGATGGCGTCGACATTCATTTACCAATTAGTTATTTTATTTTAAATGTCTAACATTATAAACCAAGACGATCTTAAACGAAGACATAATAATGATACAGATAATGGACGCACTCGACTGCGGTCGTTCGGCCGCGATCACACCGAGACGTGTCGCTACAGGCGCGGCCCGCTTCAAAAGCGCTGACGCCTCGGCCTCGGTCAAACAGCGTGTGTGGATCGTGTGCAACTCCGCGCCTTGCGCCGAAAACGTGAGCATAGAACCGCTAGAACTGCTAGAGAAATGCGACGTGACGATTCCGTGTCCTCTGTGTGGCTCTGAGGCAACGCTGTCGTCTCACAGATTCATCGTTCATTTCACTGCTAATAATGCTACGGGCAATTCACTCATGTCAAGCTAGTTCTACGCTAGCAAGTAAAACTGCGTGCAGGGTTGAACTGCTCTGTGAAAATGGCCCAGATACTCATGACTAACTTTTTTTCCGGAGAACTGATCACCCATTGTCAATGAAAACTTGTAATAATTCAAATGAGTAGGAAAAGTACTAATTTGAAGTGTACATTGTTTCAGTGTTTGATCAAGGCTACATGCAAATACATGCCGCTTGACTTGGATTATTTAAATAGATTCAAGTTATGCTTTTTTGGATTTGATATGTTAGTTTGTATGGTACTAATTCAGTCAATGACAACCTAGCATATAACATGGTTGATATTTACTAACTACATTAAGTTGGCTTATACCAAGTAACCATTCACATCTTTTGATTTCCAAAGGCATCATCAACCAACTTAAAGGCCTCCTCTATGACATCCCAGTCAGGTAGCAGCAACATGTCTGTGGTCAATGTAAACGACACCCCAGCCAGTCGCCAGGCTGCTGCTAAACTTGCCCTGCGTAAACAACTGGAGAAGACCCTGTTGGAGATCCCTCCACCAAAACCCCCTGCGCCAGAATTCAACTTCTTGCCCTCAGCTGCAAATAATGAATTCATCTACCTGGTGGGATTGGAAGAAGTTGTACAAAATCTACTTGATACCATCCACAGAGGTACATCACATTTGCAAACCATTCTCTCTTTTGTATTAGCCATGTAATAAAGGATGACTTGACTGGCTGTGATCTGATTTAAGTATTTTTGTAATTCTGTATACCATTAGCTCTGTGATCAAATCTACCTCACACTCCATGTTATATTTGGGATCCATTTACTGACAATCAATGCCCCTTGCTCTCCTTTTTCTGTCCATCTCAGGAAAGACGGGTGTTGCGATGTCCAAGCTAAATCTTAGAGAACCTTACACCTGCACTCAGTGCAGCACCGACTTCACCTGCCGCTGGAGGCAGGACAAGGCAAAGGGTGGGACCATCCTCTGCGAGGACTGTATGTCATCCAATCAGAAGAAGGCTTTGAAAGCCGAGCACACCAATCGGCTCAAAGCTGCATTCGTGAAGGCCCTGCAGCAGGAGCAGGAAATAGAGCAGCGCATCCTTCAGCAGTCGGCCTCACCCGTCTCCCACAGCACCTCCTCCACCTCCTCCTCCTCTTCCTCATCCCCGTCGATGAAAGCAGACCAGCTGGGCCAACAGCAGCTGAAGCAGGTCCAGGCTCAAGTCCAGGCTCGGGTGTCCTCCATGCAGCATCAGCACCAGCATCATCACCAGCATAGTAGAGGGCAAAACATTGTTCACCACCACTCTTCCAGCATCAAGCAGGTACACCCTCCACTCCCTACTGAGCAGAGAGTATTCAATAGCGTTGGCTTTGACTATATTCTCTGTATTTACCACCGTGCTGGTTAAAATGTGTTAAGATTGTTTGTGTTCTTAAATCCTGTGCCTACATTTTACTTCTGTAGTCTACAATGAAGGTGAAGACTTTGTGCTTCTCTCTCTCTCTGTCTCTCTCTCTGCCTGTTTGGCTTTTGAACCATCGCTCTTTCTCTGTTCTTTCCACCACCATCCAGAGCCCCCAGGGCCAGCTGTCCCGGGGCACCGTTTCATCCATGGGCGTGCGGGGCGTACCCCACTCCTTCTCCTCCTCCTCCCAGCTGCAGAGTGCAGTGGCGGCCGCGGCCTTGGTCAACCGGCCAGGTAAGCATGCCCATGTGTCCCGCCCCTCTGCCCAGAGCGTAAAGGTGAGCAGCAGGGGGATCAGCGGCAGAAGCAGTGTCAGCGGAGCTAGTGCATCAGCCAGTGCATGGAAGAGGCAGAGCGACAGCCACACAGGTAGACTCACTCTGAGCGCCGGCCCTGCCGCCTACACCGGCCACCCCCACCGCGCCACCTCTACTCTCTTAAACTATCCCGTTTCTTGTCTCGTCCAAAAACAAAAGTCCTTATGGCTGACGACATACAGATGTCGTTGTACGCGCAGGAGATGTGTTTTCGGACATGGCAAAACCCCACTCCCCCAAGTCTCCCACTTCTTCCCCTACTGTAGCGCCTCTGCTGGTGGTTGGGTTTCTTCTTAATTTACCAGTCATCACTAGCATACTTTAGTTCTAATAAGGTAAACGTTTACAATAGCTATTCTACCAATAGTCATCTTTACACTTTGTGTGTGGAAGTGTGTACATGTGTGAGTTGGAGTTTGTGTGTACTATGTATAGAATATAGAGATCTAGGTGGATAGATAGCTAGAATGTATCTTAATGATACACTTTTCCCCGGGTTCAGAGCTAATGTGTGGCGGTCTCGCCTGTGTTCACAGGAGTGACCATGGCTTATGTTAACCCAAGCCTTTCCGGCCATAAGACCTCATCCACCGTCGATGCTCGTCACAGGGAGTACCTCCTGGATATGATTCCATCACGTTCAATCTCCCAGACGGCAAATACGTGGAAATGAAAAGCAGAAGAAAAAAAACAAGAAAAAAAACTATCTCATACTATTCATTGTTATTGAAGTTATGTTCGTTTTTTCCTCAGCTCCCATAATACAGTCAACAGCACTCCCCAGAGGACGGTTAAGGAACTACTCGTTTAAAACAAATCTTTCTGCTTAACTGTTATGGTTTATGTTATAGTTTCCTCTTTTTCAATTCTGCTTTTTATTTTTAAGATCACTGTTCTTGGATCATTGTGCAGAATTGTTTTTATTCATTTATGGTTAGGAAAATACAAATTTATGGTATCTCACCTGTTTTGTGAAGGTGAGACAGTTTTTCTGCATACTATCCACGGTATGTGCATAGTAGTACACGCTGGCTGGAGTGTTGCTGTACTTTACTTCCACCTGGCAAAAGGTAGCATTGCTCGGTTGATTTGGGAGCATACACGACTTACCTCTGGACAGGCCCAGCCAAGAGATTACACATTCATGACATTTGTAAGTCAAAATGACTTGATTATATACATATACAGAAATATATATATATCTAGGAAAGGCAACGGTTTGACTCCATCTACAGGACCTTCCACCAACTTAAACAAACTGACTCTACGTTTGGATTTAAAGACAACAGGATCGGATTGATTTGTAAAGCTTTTAGCACATAACCCCTGTAGTTGGAAGGTTGGAATTTCTTTGTATTTACTGTAAGTTATTTTTACTGTTTAAATTGCGATGTCAATTTATTGTGGTTTCCGCAAGCAAATTTTGTTCTAGTTTCTTCAGTTTTACAGTGCATGCCGAACCTTAAAGTTATTCTCAGTTCATTATGTTCCATAGCTTAAAGCAACTTGGTCTTATTTCTTTCTTCATCTGTAATTACCATATGTATTTTGCTTATTTTACAATAATGTCAACCATGTAATTTTATTTTGTGTGAGGGAATTGCTGATTGAAAAATCTGACTTGCATAGCTAAATCTGACATCGGACACAGAATTTTGCATCCAAATTGAACCATTGTCCTTCCAATATATGGCACCCAATGTAAGGCCTTAATTCTGTGTATAAGGCCACGTTCATGTTCCAAAATAATCAGACTTTGCAACACAATAATATAAGCTTGTGCCCTCACTGTATTGCATAACTTTTCTGCTTTCCATTCTGTACTGCAAAGTACAAACTAATGATACAGTTTGTTTGGTTTACGTTTTTCTCCTTAGCTCCTTTAAGAAATAAAAAAATATATACTGTATAAGTAATTGTAACTAATGTGAGTGATTTTTGTCAATGCATCTGCACATAATATTGATATTAGTATCAATAACCAATTGTTACTAACTATTGTTTAACCTGATTCACATTGACATAAGTATATTATATATACTATTTTTCCTGGGTTGACAAAATTAATGAATTTATAACACTATGCAACCATCTCACCAAATACCTAAATATAATCCAATGAACCCACCTAACTCTAACTCAAAGTTGAGCCACCCCTAACCAGGTCAACATATCTAAACATATCCTTCCGTAACCCCATGCCTTTATAACTGTAGACCTATACCTAAACGTAATGTGTCACATAAAATGTAGTGGGAAAACGTTTTCTGTCAGCTATGTGCCGTGTCGTCACGTTCTTATTAATTATTCGTGTTTTGTCTCTAAATAATGTAGCTCCCAGTAGTTCACTTTAGTTCCGATAGATGTCGCTGTGGCGCTCTTGGCCGGTGGCGCTGATAGCTCCGGCGAACTTCAGCTTCTGTTGTGGACTAAAGAAGATGGCGGCGTCCAAGGTGAAGCAGGACATGCCTCCTCCGGGGGGCTATGGCCCTGTTGATTACAAGAGAAACCTTCCAAAACGAGGACTCTCGGGTACAAACAAAGACGTTAACCGAATACGTGTCAAACATTTCCTGAAAAACTGAAGCTTGTGCTAACTTGGCATTGCTATGATATAAAGAAGCTAACATGCTAACGCTTGCTAACTAACATGGACTAGGACAACACCTAGTCTATACAATTATTCGTTTAAACAATGTGTTACTAGTAAAACCCGCTTCTTTTCAGCGGAATAAACTTTGTTTTTAGTCTGCTTAGTGCAAAACATGGTCCATAGCTTTAACGATGTCATTGTGGACTGCTAATGCACTAGCCAGTGTTACTGCTGAAAGACATAAAACAGATTAGATTAGATTCAACTTTATTGTCATTGCACAGAGTACGCATACTAGTACAACGAAATGCAGTTAGCATCCAACCAGAAGTGCAAAAGTAGTAGCAACAGTGAAACAGTAATCAGTATGATCAGAATCTACAGAGAATGTACACAATCTACAGGGAATATGCTGAATCTACGGAGTGCATATAGGTATGTAGGTACCACTGCATTTTCCTAACTTAATTTAGAGACTTGAGTGAAAAGTTATGAATAAGCCATTGATAAGGAAGCGCGACTGTGCATTCGTGAATGCTGGCATTCACTCACCTGGCTGATATGACATGTTTGAATTAATGATTGCGATGCATCATAAAGTTAGATGATGGCAACATTGAGGTACTCAATATAATGTTGTTTTTTAATCATATGATGGTGAATCGTAAACCAGTCCTCCAGGCTTGTTTGCATTCAAGTATTCCTCCATTCACTTGTAGGCTACAGCATGTTCGCCATTGGTATTGGTGTAATGGGATTTGGATTCTGGAGGCTCTTCAAATGGAACAGAGAAAGGAGGTATAGTTGGTATATATTTCAATTCACATTGAAGAACAACATAATGCATCTTTCCGATCTTCTGATAAATGGTTGTGTGTTCAGGCGGCTGCAAATTGAGGAATTAGAAGCCAGGTTGGCTCTTATGCCACTACTGCAGGCGGAGCACGACCGAAGGTAATGTTAATGTATGTTCCTATATTTTCATGAATGTTAAAGATTTCCTGATAAACCCTTTTCTTTTCTTAACAGGATCTTGAGAATGATGAGGGAAAATCGAGAAGAGGAAATGATCCTCATGAAAGATGTCCCAGGCTGGAAGGTACACTGATAAAGCCTTTCAATCAAGCCATATTCAATAATAAGTGAATGCAATTGACATTATATTTGAATAGATTTACATCATGATGTGCTATTGCCCTAAATTGTAACAATGCACGTTTTGCTGCTGCATTCTCTCCCAATACTGGATCAATTTACAAAATTGTTGTCTGCATTAGTCCGTTGGACCCAAAATGGTCGGAAAATAGGTTCCAGGTTGAAAAGTCCCAAAGTTATCACATAAGACAATGTGGTGCGTGACTAATGTAACTGTGTGAAACTGATGTAGTCTATACATGTTACTTCCTTGCAGGTCGGTGAGTCTGTGTACAACACAGATCGCTGGGCATTCCCTACCACAGAGGAGCTGTTCAATCTCCGAACCCAAGAAGAGTATTTACACACTAAACTTGGCTTCAGGTGGTATGTGTAGTGTCTGTCTGGAAGAATATCAACCACCGCTGTCAATGCCAACAGACACCCATGCTCAACTATGTACAATAAATTAATGATTTTCCTGTAACACATTCCGGTTTGCCTGTGTGTATTGTAGATGATACATTTTCTAGGCTGACTTTATATCTCTTAAATATTACAGCTCTTGAGAGATAGGACTTATGAATTGGAGCGTATAGCAGAGCAAGGATCAGGAGACTTTTCATTTTGCATAGCCGTACAAAAAGGATCTTAATTTAGAGCCAATTCAACTTTACATTACAACAAAATTGATGTAATTTAATGGTGTACTGGCAGTAGTTTCTAAACGTAGATTACGGTCAATTGAAATTACTCTGGCTTTGGGACTTTATTCAGTCATAGCAAGTTTGTACACTATGTATACAATATTTTGTATTTTCCTGTGGTACCACTTGGTGCCGGTGTTTTCCAGGAAATATTCGTTATGGTGGATAATTGAAGCCAGCCACAATGTAAACTAGCACTCCTTTTTACATTAGATTATCCAAATATAACTTCCAAGATTTTGTTTGTCACTTCAACTTTCCAGTAATGACAAAGGTTCGTAAACGTCTGATCAATTCACTTTATTGCTTTTCGTTTGGGTTAACATAAAAAAAACACCCTGATGATGGGGTAAATCAGAAATTAGCATTTCATCACTGAAAACGTTACAGCAAATGTCTCTTGTGGCTTCAGTCATCTCCTTTGGGCCCTGAAGGGGGGCCTTCTGTCCATTCTGCAGTCTTCTGAGAGAACCGGTTTGGATTATCTTTGGAGATGCTTCTGGTAAAGGAAAAGAAACACAATTTCAGCCTGGTGGTAGCTTTGAGTATAGGACGAGGATCTTAGTCTGTTTAAGGCAACAATTTAACTGGTTAATATCCCCAAGTGGGATAAGGCTATACAGGTTATATGTACAGGAGGCTATGTATACCTCCATGTGCAACTTTTCAAGATGGAAACACTGCAACTGGTGTTCTTTTTTACAACGGGTAAAGTATTTGTTATATTAAATATGTAACCTATCGGTAACACTTCCAAATCCACAACTTGAACTTTAGTGCCACAAACCTCACTGTAATGAGTTGAGATTTTTTTTTTTAGTGGTGTCAATAGTGGTGTTATGTTGAAGCAGCACTCCCTGAAAATAGTTTAATGAGCCAACCTAAGTGATTATCATGTTTTCCACTTCCAAGTCACCTAGCAAAATCCTCACCCAATATGGCAACTGTACAACCAGAGACTGGACCACAGCTCTATTTACCTGGTAACAATCGAGGCCATCACCGCAGTCTCTAGTCTGGTGTATGGTGCCATTGGGATGATCCTGTGTTCTCCAACCATCTGTTCATCCTGAACAAAAGAAATGCACATTTCAGTTCTGGACTAGAGAGTACCAATGTGAATGAAGAGCATGCACAAATTCATTTAGTCAATGACACACTAGGGAAAGGGCCAGAACAAAAGGTGTACAACTGAAAAACCATCGTAAAGGTCAATTGGAGGTTTCTTGGTGGACGTTTGATTAACTGATGCAATGAACATTACTATCCATGTGACTGGAGGCTTGGTTTTCAGCAAAGCTGGGGCACCACAGTCCAAGTGTATGGTTATTCCTCAATGATCGCGTCAAACCAGATTTGAAGCAAAGGAATGGCTTTTGCATCGGCTAACTTGGAAGGTCATGGACATGTAATACACCAAGGTCGAAGGATGTGAGCATAGCAAAAGGAGTCTTTACCTCAAGTGAACTGGCCTACGAACTCTCCACATATGAACTAGGCAAGAGAGCAGCTTTCGTCTGATGAGCACTTGTCGGTAGGCGCAACACTTCACTCTCCCAGGACTCGTAGGATTTGGAAGTAGCTGACCTCTTGAACGTAATGAAGCGTTAACAACCAAATACCTGATTCCACCCGCCAACCCCACCGTGCACAGGGACCCTTTACATTACATGGGCTGAGCATGCCACACTTTGGGTTATCAGCCCAAATTAGTTCCATGAAACTGGCAAAGATGCTTTGAGCACCAGTCTCACCCTCTTGACCAAAGCAATTAAATGGCCAATTTGGGTTCAACCGCCAAGGATGCCAGGCATCATTAATACAAATCAGACAAGTTATTGACCCAGAACTGTTCCCCCATTAGTTTAACACAAGAATCAATTTTTTTGTATTTTTTCATAAATCGTTTAATAGGCTCCATGAAACCAAATTGACAGAAAGAAAATTGTTGATACAAATAGCAAAGTACAAAACTGATCCCGGCTGTTATTTACTGGGGAGACGAGTTACATTGATGTTCACCTATACAAGTTCAGTCCATTTTACAGCACATTTAAAATGCAGGCGTTGAGAGCAGAGCAAAGAAAATTGAATATATTGGACGGACTGTAGCGTGCTGCAATTTGCAACACGGTGTCAACAGTCTGCCGCTCGTGTGGAATACTTTCTGAAAACGAATTTACTTGGGAAGTAACTAAAAGTACAGGGGGCCCCTCAGCAAAAAGAAAACAAAACACTCAAGGTCGTGGAATCGCTCTAGTAGCACTAAGGAATGCATGTATAAAATCCAAAAATAAAATTAAAAAATAGTTTAGGAGCACTGCTGTCTCTTTCCGCTCAGTTTAGAACTTGGCAGGAGGTAGGTCATAGTCAAACTGAAGGAAAACTACAACAAAAGGAAAAGAAGCCCCATTGGACGCTCCAATGTTTCAGGGAAGAAAAAAACCTCGGTTCTGTGCAAGAACAAGGCTGAGTGTATCAGGAGAAAGCCAAGTGATGAAAATTCAGTCTACAGCACCATTCAAATCAGACAATTGTATTTATTAATAAGACGCCCCCTTACCCCAGGAACATCTTAAAGTAACTTTAATGTCAATGAACGGCCAAAAGTTATGGCTACATTTAAAGATGCTTAAGCTGCTACAACAGAACATTACTATAAAAATAAGGTCACCAATAACACGTGGACATTTTTCTTGAGGAGCGCATCTTTTAAATACGGCCAGCCAAGTGATGATCTTGAGTCAGGGAGATTTTTAGTCGTGTGTAGCTGAGGATAAGAAGTGGGCACACAGGTAAAGACACTGAAAGTTCAGACATTTGACATTCACCCCCACCTAACAAAAACTCGCAACTATTGAACTGGTGGAAGAACACGGATATGGGCTACCATTAGGACTGTCACAAATGCCGAGGAGTGCCGAGCGACCAGTTGTGAACGGCAATGAGCTCTTATGTTTGCTCAACGCGCGGTTTTGGGCCGTGGACAGTGACTCGTGAAACCAATTATCTGGTCGTGAAAGCAACTAATAGTTTGAACTTTTCCACTAATCATCCCCTCCCGTTTGAATAGACTTACCATAGCTGTCGTAATTGTCTCTGTAGGATCCTCCCCCGGAGCGATCGCTATAGCCCTGGCCCCTGTGAAACAGAATTCAGTTAGTATGTTGCTAGTGGCAAACACACCGTTAACACTGTGCGATGGCTGGAATTTACTGTGAGATCCCACCATCCTTGCCTGTTATCCCTGTAGCCACCGCCACCGCCGCTGCTGTAGCCGCCACTCCTGTAGCCGCCGCCGCCGCCACCGCTGCTGTAGCTCCTGTCTCCGCCGCCATAGCTCCTGTCTCCACCACCGCCATAGCTCCTGTCTCCACCACCGCCATAGCTCCTGTCACCGCCATATCCACCACCTGGAGGGAAAGAAAGAAGAAAGACGACGTCCCCCAGTGATTATAGACTGCTCCCACGACACATAGGGCATGGCAAGTAGGGCATGGCACAAAGCTAAACGACGTGCGGACAACACACCGTTACGCTAATGGCCACCCCTTACCTTGCGGGTAAACCCCTCCCATCTCTACCCCTTCCGCTGAATCCACCTCCACCGAATCCGCCCCTGGAGCCTCCCCTGGAACTGCTGGATCTTCCTCTGCCTGCTTCATCCACACGAATAGCCCTGCCATCCAAGCTCTGTAGACACAACAAGACGATACATTAATATGCTTTTGTGCTAAATATCTTTTATAATAAAAATTTACAAAAAAGAAAATGCACCAACAGTAAACTTTCATGGGCTTACCTTGCCGTTCATTCCCTCCAACGCATCTTTAGCCTCTTCTGGGTTATCAAATTTGACAAAGCCAAATCCACGAGACCTGCCGGTGTCTTTGTCTCGGATAACATCAACTAAAAGGGTACATAGTAAATCGGGTTATATCAAATGTGTATTTGTATTTTTAAAGTTGAATTTGTTATAATAGTATAATTATAGAAAAATACCTTTGGCGATGTTTCCATACTTGGCGAAAGCCCCCATCAAGGACTCCTCATTGGTGTCGAAGCTGAGGCCCCCGATGAAAAGTTTGCCTTCGTCGTTCATCTTTTGTGGAGAGAACAAAAACGGTCACATGTGCCGTGCCGAGCGAGAAAAAAAAACCCGCGCCAAATCATTCGAAATAAATCTGGGTTTCCCCTTAAAATAGCCGAAATTCGACTAAAATATGTCGATCCGACTATAGGCTAATATTTTCTTGTGTATTCCTAGTAAAAGAGGCACTCCTCAACATTGGCCTGGTCGGGGCTAGACCACGCCATGGTTGAGGCCTACATCCGTGACGTAAAGCCTATTTCGTATATCGTTATATTGAAGAAAATAAAATGTACATATATAGCAGGCCGATTTAATACGATGCATACATACACAATACATATACACTTTGACACTAAATCAATTTTTATCAATGGATTCCGTTGTGCGGGTAGCGAGGCCTCATGCCAGGCCCGCCAGGTGGTCAACACTAAGCAATCAGCGCTAGCTCGCCACAATGGACCGCCATTTTAATCCACGTTTTTGATGGTCGCCCGATAGGGTGTCGAGAACAGGGCCGCGTGTCGAAGTCTATACAGCCGGAAAGCCATATAAAAGATACTTACGATACTTTAAATTTGTTTATAAGATTGGACCACACATTATATTTTATCGTTAAAGATTCGCAATAGAGTAATCTGTACACAAACGAGGGCGGTGCACTGCGTATAACGGTCTACATGGTAACGTGGTACACAAGTACAACATTAAATCAAAAACACACGAAAACGTCGCAAATTCCGACAAGTCACAGCGATGCGATCAGGAAAACACACGGCAAACGGCCACTTACGAGTAAAATCAACAAAATGTCGTGGTAATTACCTTTAGATGCGGGTCGAAGAGATGCTTGCAAGAGAACCGAGTAGACGAAGTGAGAGGGAAATGGCAGCGCGGAGTCTTTATGTGGACTCCGGTCTTATTTAAATGAGCCCCCGGAGGGGAGGGGCCACTGGCTACAGTGGGCTCAACAGCAAATCAACAAATCACTAGAATTATATTGTATATATACATACAATATACACATTACTTGTTTATTCGTTCACATGTAAAAAAAAACAAAAACGTTCATTAATAATGAAATTAAATACAGTGGCGATGGTATATCGTAGGAACCGGGGATTTAGGGGTAACTTCCGCTTGTTTTGTATAACGGTTTTTTATAAAGATTTAACGTTTGTAGACTATATCATTCAATGGCCTTAGATTAAATGAGTAGCAGTAGCAGCACAGCAAGTATTTCTGTTTTCTATTTTAAACGTCATGTGAACGTCATGTTGATTTCAACAGTAGCTTGGTATGTCAGCGTGTAGAAAATGGACGATGCGGATTTTTCAGAGTAAAATGGTTGGAAATCAGTTCACTTGCACCAAAGAGCGCACCGTCGCTACAACATGCTCTTCCGGCAAAACCCTCAAATGAGCCATCGAAAACGATCTAGTTTGGGTTTTCTTTGGGAAGACTAATCACAACTTTTTAGCTGTATGAAACGTGTTCTGCGTTGTGCTGATGTGAACAATGTGACGTGAACAACGCTAGTATCACATATATCAGTATATAACATGTATCACTATAAAATCCTTATTCTGGGCTGTAGTT
>OMOU01000453.1:0-10367 GCA_900312585.1 Malacocephalus occidentalis
CACACACTCAACTAGACACTCAAACACACTCACAACTAGACACACACACACACACACACACACACATATGCTAATGGTTTTGGGTGGGTTGCAGAACATATGCCACACCTTTATCTTTCTAAAGAAGCCCACCACAACAGCATAGCACTGTGTGTTGGTGGCTCACTTACATTTTTTGAAGTAGGTACGTTCCTAGCGGGCATCCATTATTGTACAACTTGGAACTGCACCTATCTGGGATAGACACTAAACATTGGTGAAAGTAGGGGAGAGTGGGGTGAGATGAGCTAATTTTTACTAGACAGGGAACAATAAAGCCCTTATTTCAGGATGTGTCCTCTCAATTTAAATTTTTAAAAATATAAAAATGCATCTATAAAGGGCCCTGAAAATATGATGGTCCTGTGGCTCAACTTGCCCCAGGTGAGTGGTAAGTTGAGCCATCTTGGCGGTACATTGACCATCTGACTTTAAGTTTAAATCTGAGCACAATTATAAAAATAATTTACCTCTTTTAGAAAGTAATTTAATAATACTTTTTCCTTTTCCAAATACGCATTTATTTTCTTAAAGCTAACTTAAACAACATAAAACCAACCAAATAAAGTTTCATATTCAGAACCGTTTAATGTTGGTGAAACAATTGTAAACATTTCTGTTAAATGAGGGTGTTCATTTAACAAAATAAAATAAAAACAGCCAGCGTAGTTTTGAGGAGCAAAAAACCAAACAACCAAAGAAAACGTAACAACATTATGTTGATGAAGAAAGAGTTATAATCTACTGGCATCCAGTCACGTATAATAAAACAAAATAAGTGTTTGGCAGAAAAAAAAAGTTTTCCCTCGAGTAGTTTCTCTTGTAATTTTGTGAAACAGTTTCACAGTTTTGAACTTGTGAGAACAAACCACCAGTTAGAGCTTCAAGACCACTGCAGTGCAAAATCAACGTGAGACGCTGATGCGCATCATGCATCTAATTCTGAAACGTCGGCATGCCAAGTACAAGCACACATCCTTCCGGCATTACGTCGGCTTTTTTGGTTAAGTGTGAAAAAGCAAAAGACAGCCTAATGAACGATATCAGATATAGATAAGGTGTACGTTCTGACAAGTCCATTCAAGAAAACAATAAGAATGACAGATGAAGTCAGCCGTTGGTGGGATTAGGCCACAGCTTATAAAATAATACATTTAAAATGAGTAGATAGCGACGAGGTCTGTTTGATCAGAGTGCTGTCCCTGAGAAGGGAAGCAGTGACATCCAAGGGGGTATTGGGGTTGCTGCAAGTATAAAGTGTAAGTGAACTCATTGTCTCAGCTCTAATTAGAACAATTAGAACAATTAGATAAAAAGTGATTTGGAAGGGGAAGAGTCATTGAGCCCGAGCGAACTTTGTAATATTTTTGTTTTTGTATTCATTGATCATATACAGTATGTTGATGCGCAACATTACAATAGTGGTTTCATGCAAGCTAAATAAATGTATATATATCCAACTAAATCTCATGCATTTGTAAACATCAAACGTCAATCCCATTTTGTTACTACCTCAGATGCCCATATAATGGAAGAACAATAATAATCTGCCATTCTGTGTTTGTGCCTTTTACACATAAGGCAAGGCGTAATAAAGGCGCAGCATTCCCGCAATTAAATGCCTGCATAAGGGGGGCTAGGGAAACCTTGGGAACAATTCAGTGTTTGATAAGTAACGGGTGCCGATTGTCTTGTGTTGAGTTAGTCTTTAACTAGATTAACGTCTCCCTGCCACTCATGGTGGGTAGGATTGCCATTCCATGGTCATCTCAAAAGGTAGCTTCAGGGTACACTTAAAACTGCAGTACATTCAGGTGGAAACATGATTGGTAATCGGTTGTAACAAATATTGCATGCAGTGTTTTTCATGTAAATGTCATTTATCCACTGCTTTTACCAGATTATGAAGGCAGAAGGCAAGGAACTTTTTGGTGTCTTTTTGCTTAGAATAGAGATCATGATTGACTCACATTTCTTTCAATATAAATGTTTGTTTAAATGTTTATTGAATGTGTGATTGGAAGGGGTCCCCCAATTCAACTGCCTGCACTGTCTGTACTTTCGCCCATGGCGGAAATGGTTAGAGACGGGCGGAGCAAGGATTGTCTGCATGTTCTACATGGGTTTGACTGCCCGACAGGTTCACATATTTAACATGCTAGATATCATGTCTGTTCTACATGGGTTTGACTCCCCGACAGGTCCACATAATTAACATGCTAGATATCATGTCTGTTCTACATGGGTTTGACTGCCCGACAGGTTCACATAATTAACATGCTAGATATCCTGTCTGTTCTACACAGGTTTGACTCCCCGATATGTAATGTGCTAGGTATTCTGTGACGCATCGGCGAGCCTCTCGCTCGCATTATAAGCAGAATGCAGCATGAATATTTTGATCAAATCATGATCCGTTTATGTCGCATTTTCTGTATAATAATAATAATGCGGCAGAACTATTGTGATTTAGATATTGGATCACATTAAGGTATGAATCGAGTTTTGAATACGATTTACACATGATTGCACATAAAACCTCCAATGGGGCACGAGAAAATGCCCCAAAAAGCTACTCATAGCCATTGCTAGTATGTGGGATTGTTCTTGTGTTTTCCCTCGTGAAGGCTTCTACCCACGATTCAAGAGCCGACTAACTTGGGTGACTTGGGAAGTCGGGGAGAGGGCGGCTGTGATAGTTGTGTAGTATGGGGTGCGTGGGGTACTCATGGGGGTCCCCCACCTGAAGTAGAGTCGTGATGGAGAGCGACTCTGCCACCATGTGCCAAGAGCTCATTCCACCACGGCAGTGCCAGAACAGAGAAGAGTTGGGACTTGGCAGAGCAATGTTTGCCAAGTCCCGACTCTTCAATCATCTAGTCAAAGTTGTGGAGCGCTCGGGCTGGGCCGTAGGTTCTGACTAACGTTTGGAGGCAAGTAGGGGCAGTTCCTCTGACGGCCAGTCGTAGTGCGAGTGATTACCAGGAGGCAGTGGAGGTCACCAGCACCAGGCATGCTGCAGCTTTCTGGATTGCAGAGGCATCCAGCCAGGAGAGAGTTGCAGTAGTCGAGGCTGATGACCTGAGTGATGACGAGAGCTTGGACCAAAATCTGCACTGCTTCACATGTGAGGAAGGGGCGGATGTTGTAGAGAGCAATTCTCCCAGATCGGGCCACAGAGGTTATGTTGGCATTGTAGGACAGCTGGTGCAGGGGAGACTTGGAGACTTCTGAGGGCAGTCTTTCCACAGTGTGAAGAGAAGCTCAGTCTTGTCTATGTTAAGCTTCAAGTGGTTGGCAGTCGTCCATTTGCCGATGTCAGCCAGGCATTTAGAGATGCGTGTTGCAATTTGTGTGTCAGAGGGCAAGCAACAGTTGGGTGTCATCTGCGTAGCAGTGATGGGAGAAGCCATGGGATGTAATTACAGGGCCTAGAGCTCTAGTGTAAGGAGAAAAGAAGGGGGAGCCATTCTAGGTAGCCTGATAGGTGCGATTTGTCAAGTAGGAAGTGAATCACTTCCTACTTTCCTACTTCTGCCTGTTGACTTCTTCAAAGAGCAGGTAAGGCGTGGGGTAGTAGGGGTTGGGAGGATAACAGCAGGAGTGAAAGAGGAAGTAATGTCCTTCACCTTAATTGTAAAGTAGGTGAAAAAGTAATCAGCTGTGAGGGAGGAGGGGGAGGGTTGAGGATTGAAGAGAACATGGACAAAAGTTTCCTAGGGCCTTCTACCTTTGCAAGGTAGAAGGCCTATTTGGTGAAATCTGAGATGAGGTGGATGTAGTGAGAGAGATCATCAGCAGTCTGATTTTCTCCATCTTCTGGGGTGCCATCTTCAGGAAAATGGAAGAGGAGGGCTTCCATCTCGTCAAATAAGTTGCCAAGAGGGCCTGGTGGTCGACAGATCACGGCATTGTTGAGCTTAATTGGAACAATCACAGCATGGAGTTCAAGTGGAGATCTTATCAGGTGTTCCAGGGAAAGGACCTAGTATGACCACTTTGGAGAGTTGAGGAGTCCCGTTCCCCCAGCTTGCCCACAGGGTCCCTCACCCCGTGTGGGAGAAATAGAAATAGGTGGTGGTAAAAAAAATAAAGGACTTGCTGGTCCTATGGCTGTGAAATCATTAGCCTGAGTATATGAGTTGCTGTGTTCCCGCAAGATTTGCCAAGTTTTCTGAGAAGGTGTGGCTAATCAGATGGTAGAGTCTTCATGTGGGGTGGCAGTAGCTCAGGAGGTAAGAGCAATTATCTGGCAATGTGAAGGTTGCTGGTTCGATCCCTGGGCTCCGCCTAGCCAAGTGTCGAGGTGTCCCTGGCAAGACGCCTAACCATAACTGCTCCTGACGTGTTGGTTGTTACCTTGCATGGTTGGCACCGCCGTCCGTATATAAATGTGTGTATGCATGTTTGGTTGGAAGGCACATTTAAAGCGCATTGGATAAAAGCACTATATAAATGCAATCCATTCACCATTTACGTGTGTACCCCCCAGCATGTAAAATGTTTTTGCAAACATTACCAAATGATGGAAGGAAATTGGTTTGACCTATAGCATGACTTTACAACTTTACCAGATGATGGAAGGACATTGGTTAGGCCTATAGCATGACTAGTGCTTACTATTTGAGTCTGAGGTTTTCATGGTGTGAGAGACTCTTTCATGCACTTCAGTTTGCCTATGCAGCCATGTATTTAGAAGTCAACCCCTTGATCTCTAATTAGTAGTTTGAGAGCAGTAGTCTTGTCAACATGTTGTTCTGCTTACTTACCCTGATTCTCCCACCATCTCATCTCCCAGAGTCCTCCATGTTTGTTGAGAGAAGAGTGGAAGCCATAATTGTATGTTTATTTGCTCAGCCCATCCATGCAGAATGGTATGTTTTAGAATGATGCTGTTTTAGTGATGAGAATCATCAGGATTTTAATCATATTGGATTAGGATTCAGTATGATTATGATGGGACAGAGTAGGGGACAGAGTAATTAAATGAGCAGGAAATGTGAGGAAGAAAAATACAGTACACTGGAGGATGTGTGGGCAGGAATGTGTGTTGCTGAGATGCAATAGAATGGTAACCCGATTCCTTGACTGAGACACAGAAAGAAGGGAGTGAAATAAATATTATGAGAGGATGTTTCAGGATAAACTCAACCACTTTAGAGGCATTTGTGTTTACAATAAAGACGTATTGGACAGTGCTTCTGAAAGCTACTAAGCTAAGTAAGCTACTATACTGGGGTTTAAATGGAGCATTCTGGTCAAACTCTTTGTCTTACAATAAGAAAGCACACGCACATCCAATTGTAATTATACTGGGCGACAAATGAACTCTCGTTTACTCTCTCTCATTTGGCCTTTGCCTGGTGGTGACTAATTGCTTATTTGCTTAATTGTGTGGTTTGGTGAGGGGGGCTGAAATAAGGGTCTGCTAGGTGGATTTGTTGGTGTGTTTAGGAAAGTGGGGGTGTTAGTCGATGACCAGGAAGTCCAAGACAAACAGTGGATTGATGTTTGGACAATGGAGTAAGGCCGAGAGGAGTCCGGTCACAAGAGACTTTGTATGTAGGGATACAAAGCACAATAGCCCCATGGCCTGTCCTACATGTAAACATTACAGTTCTTGTACACGGAGCTCTTATTCAAAGTTACTCCAACAGGCAATCATTAATCATTAATATAACATGTCATATGTTTTAGAATTAATAATAATGAATTACAGTTGAAACTTGGTTTGAATATTCCTTCTTCAATTCTGAAATTGCAGCACAGTTCACAGAACATTTCAGAAGAACAATGAGAATGTATTTACTTTTATTCTAAATGTATAATGAATAGTCAGTGGACTGCATTTATAAAGCATTTATAAAGCACTTTTGTAACCTGTAGATACTATTTCCCACTTGCACAGGGGATTGAATCTGCAACCTTCCGGTTAGCAGACACCCTGATCTACCTCCTAAACAATCGACAATTTAAGTAGAAGAGCTTATTCAATCAAATTCTAGAGATGGAACACAACAATTGCGTGAATTGACAGATCCTGAAAAAACTGTTCGGTAATGCGAGTTGATTTCGCTATTGTTATGCTCGAAACATGATAAAGGTCATGTTTTGCAATTTGTGTATGAGGCATCTTGTGTCTGCTGTTTCCGATTATTTACCAGAGCCTCGAGATTAAAAGTATGGGAATCATGGTCAAAAAGAAGAAGAGAAGGCCCACATTAAATTTTCAGTGAGGTGTGAGTGAGGTGTGAGTGTCCTCAATGTGCCTTTAGTGCCATCAGTAAGGATTTGGGGTTCATTTAAAGTTGGGAAGCTAACGGATTGAAATGAGGCCAATTAGGCTATATTAGAAAACCGAACAAGAAATTGAGAACTTTGTTAACATGGAATTTTATAAGCAAGACAGACATTAAAAAGCTAAGTAAAGACAAGTAAAAAAATAAGAGAATAGGGAAAGATGCTTTGGTGTGAATGGAGACTGGGGGAAGAAAGTGTAGGGAACTAAAACTAAACTGAGAGGGCCGGGTGTTATCAGCATGCATGTAAGCCTGCCAAAAGGGAAACCTGAGGCTGCAGAAGACACCTGGTGAAAAGCTATGTTGTTCTTGCCTCTCTCTCCCTCTTTTTCTCACTAAATGTCTTCCTCTCACCATTTCTGGAGGATTTATTTATTACCTTAGCCATGATAAACTAGATCAGGTCTAGTCAATCATTTCATGGAATTAGCCTGGTAAAGTATTAGGCTGTATACAAACGGTATTGGCTTTCTACCATCATATGTCATATGTAATCAATGTTTTGGGGAGATTTTCCTTGTCCTCTTTGGTGTAAAGGGAGTTTTCTAGTTTTGTACTGTCCTGTGACCTCTGATGCAAATTGATTCTGTTGTGATAGGACTTGTTAAACAACATGCGGAAACTATTTTGTTATGGTATTTGGGACATGGTTATACTTAATGCTCGTTAATGATATAATGATACTTAATGTTAAGCAGTACTATGAATATACCAAATATTTGTTGTGTTTTATGGTTTGACCTAAGCACAATCTGCTGTATGGGACATTCTCTCCAATGCCCACAAATCATACACTTTTTATAAACTGTACCTTTTTAAATCAACACAGATTACACTTACACTTACTTGAAAAAAAAAAGACTCCTGAAAGGTTTATATATTCATTTGTAACCATTTCATCCCTGACCTAATGATGAATTGTTATTGAAGACTTAAACACTCAGCTAAAGGATCCCCCATCATGTTGATCCCCCTAACCATGCTCTGTGCTTGTAAGGTTAATAATGTATCCAGTATACACAAACGCCTACACACATATATAATAGTCCAGACATAACCGATTTAATAGGTGAATCAGTCAGAGAACGGAAGATGGGAATTATGTTCTGCCTCTCATGTGCTGTGTCCTATTTTCTCTGTCTCCTCCCCTCATCGGTTTCTGTACCTCTTCCAGGTCGTGGCCATGGCACTGTTGCGGAGGAGGATGAAAGTTCTGGTGACACTGGCAATGGTGAACCTCTTCATCTTCATCCTGGTCTCCCGGCACAATAGCCAGGACAAGGGTGGTCTCCACAAGGTCCGCATTCCCACAAAACCCTTCTGGTCCAAGATGGTTCCAAACAAGGCTTATTGGAACCTCCAGCAGCAGGTTCTGGACCTCCAGAACAACCCCATTCTGACCGCTAACTATAGCACTGAAGACCTACCCCATTGGCTGAACGATACAGCTTTGATCTCTGACACCTGTCATCCGGATCTCAAGGTCACTACACGGGTGAAAGACTACAACTCCCTACCTGGCCGCTTCAAGGACTTCCTGGTCTATATGCGTTGCCGATCCTATCCCCTGTTGTTGGACCAACCTGATCTGTGTATGGATCCCCCATTCCTTCTTCTGGCTATTAAATCGCTAGCTCCTCATTTTGACCGCCGCCAAGCCATCCGCGAGTCCTGGGGACGGGCAGGAGTCCTGGCCAATCGGACGGTAAAGACTGTCTTTCTGCTGGGCAACACATCAGAGGTCGACCACCACCCGGACCTGTCAGACATGTTGCACTACGAGAGCACAAGCCACCACGACATTGTCCAATGGGACTACCGTGACTCTTTTTTCAATCTGACCGTCAAAGAGGTGCTGTTCCTGGGCTGGATACAGACTCGCTGCCCCGGGGTACAGTACATCTTCAAGGGTGATGACGATGTCTTTGTAAACACCTTCAGTATACTTAACTTCCTCAGTGGCCTCTCTGGGCCCATATCTAGGGACCTGTTTGTGGGGGATGTGATCACCAATGCCGGGCCCCACCGGGACAAGAAGGTAAAGTATTTCATCCCAGAAAGCATGTATGTTGGAACGTACCCACCATATGCCGGGGGTGGCGGCTACCTCTACTCAGGGGATCTGGCAGCCCGTTTGTACAATGTATCGCAACGCGTGGCACTCTATCCCATTGATGACGTCTACACGGGAATGTGCCTCCGCAAGCTCGGTCTGGCCCCAGAGAAGCACAAAGGTTTCAGGACTTTTGACATCGAGGAGAAGTATAGGGCCAACCCCTGTGCCTACAAGAGTTTGATGCTTGTTCATCCCCGAACCCCACAGCAAATGATTCAGATCTGGGCCTGGCTCAGTGACCCTAAACTGAACTGCCGGTAACAAGTTTGCATCAGCCATGTTGCTCCCAGATAACAGGGTCAAGACTGCTTGACACTTTAGAGGCGACTTAATGTGACGACGATTGCTCACAATTGCTGGATGTTCGAAAACAGACTGAGGTACTGGGCACCAACGTTAACTAGCTGCTCTTTAAAGGTCTTGGACCAACATTGTTTTATGATGAGGGCTTGAAGATTGGCAGGCTTCCTTTTGAAGTTATGCCCACCATAGTATTTTCATTTGAGTGACTTTATTGGTGTTTCTCTGCACATATTTATATCACAACTATTTATATGGCCTTTATGTTGCTTTAACACTGTGTGCTGGCTCCTCAACTGAGTTCCATAATGCTGTATTATGGGAAGATGGAGGCTAAGCTTTAAGCTATATGGTCAACATGGGCCTTCCTCCATGCTTGCTGCTTTAGCCCTCAGCGTTGGCTAGTGTTGTTGGCTAATATTAGTGCTGGCTAATATTAGTGCTTACAGCCAGCTACTGCATGTATAATAATGCTCAGATAATCTAGTGGTTGTACAGTTTTGACCGGTATGACATATGCACTCCAACACTGCAAAATGAGTCCGATTATCCCATATTATTTCATTTAAAAAAGACAATAATATCACTATGAATTTGGTAATAATGAAAATCCACTTGACTTGATACCTTGAAACGATACAATTTCTATTCTTGGACGGTGAACTCGAGGTGGAAAATACGACATACTTGCCGGTATTATATGACTCAAAAAGCAGTGACTTGTTAATGAGAATAATTTCACAATGAGTCAACCACAAAAGTTATGCTAGCTCCTTTTTTCCACAGCTATAGAGCTGTAGCATAGAGTCAGGCTCAATGATAGATGGAGGCCACTTCCATCCACACTCCTCAGTGCTTCCTTTGACTTTTCTTACACATTTTTACATCATAAACCAAAATGAATCTCTACTAAAGCATTTTAATCTAAATATAATAAAGTTCAAGATCATTATTTTCTTTTTAAATGGGGGAGTGGGAGTGGGGTGGTGGGGAGGGAGTAGGTAAAGAAATCCAAATGCTGTCAATTTCTCTTGAGGTTCCTGCAGGCCCTTGTGAATGTTGTTCAGTGTTGTTCACTGATGCTATTGATTCTAGTGATTTATTTTTGAACTGTCAATGCAAAGCTTTCTTGCTGTACACTCTATTAACCTGCCTCATAGACTTTATTTTTTCAATGCGAAGTGGCTTTCTCAACTCTGCCGATAATCCTTAAAGACCGGGTGCCAACCAAAGTAGGCTAGACTTCATGACATCTGTGGTGAGGCTGCTCTGTTTGCTGGTAAAGTCAACCATCCATATTTCAACATTATATTTAATCATCCATCATCCATTCCAAAATGCGTTGACAAATGAACTAAAACATAGAATTATCAAATGCTCAGTGCTCAAAATGATGACCCTGATAATTAATACGATGATTTGAAACAATGTTATAGTAATGTATGGCTTCAATCCTCATTTCAGAGCATTGTGCATGATTTAGTTTAGTCATCCCCACCAAAAAGAGAGGGCAGTTGTCATGCCTTCATTACCAATGTTGTCATTGTGTCCATATTTTTGGAGTCCCTTTCATTTCAATGACAAATCAACATCACACCAAGTAGCCTTTTTTG
>OMOU01000454.1:0-12531 GCA_900312585.1 Malacocephalus occidentalis
GTGAGGGCGTGTGTGGCAATGACGGCAACCCTAACCCTGAGGGCTCCTCCTCCACCACCTCCTCCTCAAAATCCAAAATCCAAAGTCCTCCCTTAGAATTTGATTAATACTACTACTCTTATCAATACTCCTTATTGGTGGATCACAGCGTGGACTGTCTCAGAGATGACAGAATACATTCAATTATCAATGGTAACGAACGAGCAATCGTTATTATAGTAAAAGCCACACATTTATCCAAATTAATGAATTTCATTTTTCAACACACGTCATCATCTTGAGTCCCAATACAAGAATAAGAAACCATAAACTGTCCAAGGAATTTATTTAAATTCAACAACTGAAAAAGTAAAACATTCAACATTAAACATTAACAACCTTTTATTTAATAACCATTTAACTCTGGTGCTATATAAGTAGTTTTTAGCTGTACTGCAGCAGAGTGAAGCAGTCTTTGGTTACTGTAACTCAAAACTTGAAAGTCACAGACATATAATAACAATCATACATTTTTTAATGTATTATTTTTAATTATTATTACATATTGCCATCACTCTAGCTCTCCAGGTTTCCTCGTCATCTGACCCTCGTATGATTGTATCATCAGATGATGCACCCTCTTCGCATATAATGGAGAGAGTAGGGGAGGAGGGGTGCATAACCGTCTTCCACTTCTTGCTCCCCTTCTTGCTCTTCAATAATTCTTTTCTCTGCTCCTCCTCTTTCTTCCTTCTTTCTTTCTCTCTTTTTTTGTATTTCTTTCTCCTTTCTCTCTGAAAACATATATAGATCAAGTTTAATATGGTTACAGAGTATAAATGAATGTTTATCATTGTAATTAAAATATTACCATTTCTTGAGGAGTGCGTTGAGGTGGGGTCGGTGGCGACGGTGGAGTCGCGGCAACCTCGCAAGACATTTTCTGAAATCAAAGATGTGGAGTCGCGGCAACCTCGTAAGACATTTTATGAAATCGAAGACATGAGCTAACCAACTAATTAGGTTGGCCACATCTTTTGTTATAGTCAATAGCCCACTCAATAGATCACTTAAGCTGCTGTGTGTGTACATTTGCTTTGTGTATTTAATAAAAATGGATCAGACTAAATAAACGTTAATGAATCCATTGTGAGTGGGAATGTGATCTTTTCAAAAAAACATTTATTGCCAACACTCAGGCACTATATAAGATGGGCCAAAGCAGCAAAGCTGCGGAGACTGAGATCCTTTGGAGTACAGGAAACCCTCCTGAGGACCTTTTATGACTCTGTGGTTGGGTTGGCCACCTTTCACTACAACTCAACAAACTTGTGAAGCTGGCTCTGTCCTGGGCTGCAGTCTTGAACCGGTGGAGGTGGTGGGGGACAGGAGGATGATGGCAAAGCTGTCATCAATCATGGACAATGTCTCCCACCCCCTACACAAGACTGTAAGAGCCCTGGAATGCTCCATCAGTGACAGGCTTCTTCACCCTCGCTGTACGAGAGAGACCATTTATTTAATTACACCTGTATTTGCACTGGTATATTTATATACTTTCTATTATTCCTCTTACTTGTTTTATTTCAATTTAGTCCACTTATGTGCACTGTATGTGAGCCTGAGTGTGTGTGTGTGTACTGCTACAACAATGTGAATTTCCCCACTGTGGGATGAACAAAGGAATTTGTTTATATGGAGTGATAAGGGTTTGATCCAGATAGACCTATTACAGTCTGTGTGTGATGTAGATAGTGGGCGACACCAGAAACGTCACTGTGTTGCGACAAGGGAACGCACATGTTGGCAGCCTCTGTGAGAGTAGGTCCTGAAATTACCGCTATATTTTCCATATCTGTTCCTCTATGAGAGAGACGCAAAGCACCAAGAGAGGCTGTATCGTCCCTGCGGTATATTGGAAATGAAGGGCCGTTCTTCAGCGTTCAACTGGTGACGAAATCTCACAAGCTTACCGTGGTAAGAGAGCACCTCCGAAATGTGCTTGTGTGTGTGTTATTCACAACACTGATATAACTGATGTATGTATATTGTGGCGACCCAAAGTCGTCCAAAGGTTAATGATGGGCGGTCTATCTGACAGGTGTCTGTCTGTGTGTGACGTAGATAGTGGGCGACACCAGAAACGTCACTGTGTTGAGACAGGGGAACGCACATGTTGGCAGCCTCCGTGAGATGACCAAAACATATCACCTGATGAACACCTTTGCTCGATCCTGTGAAGTTCCGCAGCTCAGAGCCTGAGGTGACGATAGCTTCGACCATCCGGAGGACTTTAACCATCCACAACCAAATCACACAAGCTTACCGTGGTAAGAGAGCACCTTCGAAGTTAGCTTCTGGAGCTAGAAAAGCGGTTTATGTCATTGATGATGTGGACAGGAAAAAACGGTCCTGGGGGTTTTCTTCCATTTAACAATGGTGCTATTAGTATTTGCAGAATGACGCAGAGTCTTTGTGACTTCTGCCTGAAGTCTTTAGAGAATGTCTTCTGAAGTCTTTAGAGTGTTTCTGCTGTGGCCCTCAGTGCAGCACCCATATTACATTGGTGCATGAAAGCCTTTCATTGGACCATGTCATTGGAGCAGTTGGACAGGAAAAAACGGTACTGGGGGTTTTCTTCCACCATGTCCCCCTGTGGCGTCTTCTTGAACTTCTTGGAAGTTCTCAGCTGGTCCCTCACATCAAAATATGAAATTAACCACTGGTCAAAGGAGTACAGAGATTAGATTCCAGGCATGACAATTTGACATTGCATTGCACACACTGTTTTCATATCAGGCTGGCCATTAACCTAATACTTTTTCCCAGGACAGGTTTTTCCTGTCCATGTCTGCGATGCCTATCTACAACTGCTCCAATGACATTAACCGCTTCCACAGGAAGTAAGTTCATCATTATTAGTTGGTCATCTCATGTCTTTGATTTCAGAAAATGTCTTGCGAGGTTGCCGCGACTCCACCACCGCCATGACCACCGCCATGACCACCGCCGCCACCTCGACGCACTCCTCAAGAAATAGTAATATTTAAATGACAAATTACTGCTGCTTCATATCTATGCTTGATGTCATTAATGTGTTACTCTTACTATGTCTGTGTGTGTGTGTGTGTGTTTGTTATTCACAACAAACTAACTGGTAACTGCTATAAACTATTGTTTGACACTATTTGTCTCCCATGCGTTTCAGGTCATGTGCATCTTCACCAACTCATCAGTGGATGCCAATCCTGTGACGAGATACCTGTGTGGATTGCTGACTGAACCTTCAAGGAAGGACAGTTTAACGTGATGGATGAAGAACCCTAGGAGTCATTGATGACCTCTTCCTTGCAGCTGTGAAAACATACAACCAGTACTGCAGATGTCCCCCAGTCCACTCCCAGCCTGTATGTACACCTGACTGTCAAGTCCCCCACCTGAATGGAGAGCATTCAGCATTCAGGACATTTTATTTACCACGTGATTAACTGAGAAAGCACTTGATGGCAGATTGATGGAAGGGTACAGAAATCGCTGCAGCGCTAGTTGAACAGTGCCAGCAGTTGAACCTTAAGTTTAATATTGTCGGAACTACAACGCTATCTGACCGTCATTGAATCCGCGGCTTTGGCTTCCGTTCTTGATTAATGGAAACATTCTTGGCAAATGCTTCCAATCAACCTTAATTACTAATTTCATCAACATCTACAATTCAAATTCACAACGGCAGTTACATTGATCATGAAAAAAGAGATGGCTGCACCAGATTGATTCAATATTTTACGTAATAACTGTTGTCCCTGTAACTCGGTGAAATTTAAATCCAGCGTGTTGATTTTGAGATTTTCAAGAGGAAGTCATCTGTGGAAGTTAGCTAGCTAGCTGACAGTATAGTTTATTGAGTATGTCAGAAAATGTGGATGTAACCAATTTGGCCGTTCCAGAGTCTTTGGTTACTGTGGGGGGACGTGTGTGTCTGTGTCCCAGCGCTATGCGGGGACACACTATGCAGCTATGCTACGCTATGTGTGAGCCGTCATTCCCGTGGGGGGATAGACAGAGAGTAGGGTAGAGGAGAGTACCCAGAGTTGATGGTGCTGATCTACTATGTGTTCAAGCCAGATATCTGGTGTTCATCTGTCGGACTGTAGCATAGCTGCTGCTACAATGCCACGCTAGTGGCTTTAGTTCGGGGCTCCTCCAAGGACACAGGCTGGTTGTGGTGTTTGAAGTCCCTCTCGCACACGCCCTTCACCAAGGTGAGTGCCAGGGCCATCATGACCCTCTCCTGGGGGAGGTCAAGTCCCCGGCTATGCTTTATAACCCATTCCACTTCCAGGGTCAGGTGAGCTTTCCACATATCTGTTACAGAGTTGGACAGTTTCTTGACCAGACTGTCAGTGGCCCGCAGCACCAGACTGCTGTCAAACTGGTCTGCGATCGCCCTCAGTTCTGCAGTCATTGCCCTCAGGGCCTCCGCATCAACTCTGCATCGTTTTTTAAGCCGCAGAGTTCAAAGCGTGTGAAAAAAGTAGCGGCTTATAGTCCAGAAATTAGAGTACTCGTGTTACTGTGGTCATAACATGTTCTATCTTTAGGGCTTTGCCACACGGTGCTTCTTGATGTATAATTTCAGTGAACTGTTTTAGTCATCTTCAGGTAGAACACTAGCTCACATAGATAAGTGCTGCCGCACACGGATAGCATCTGAGCAGCTTGGGTGAAGATGACCTCTTGTCTATAATGTCTAATTAGCTAACTCTGGCTCATTTACATTGATTTGGAAAACTGAAATGTTCAGCAAGCTGGCTCCCTTCTTCATCCTGTAATGCTTCTCAGCAGTGGCCGTTGAGTCGGTCAAGTGGTGATCATCGTCACTCTGCGCCTCAAACAGGGATAAGATATTCGTGACCAGGAGATGCGTCTGGAATCTTAGTCGGGGGGGGGGGGGGGGGGGCACGGCGATGGGTTCGGGAAACACCTGCCTTGCCATCTGGCTGTTCACCACTGGGACATTGTATCTAAAATGAAAATGAAGAGTAAAACATTAATGACATCAAGCATAGATATTGGATTGATGGAAGAAATCACATAATGATGTACTTACTTCCTGTGGAAGCGGTTTATGTCATTGATGATGTGGACAGGAAAAACCGGTCCTGGGGGTTTTCTTCCATTTAACAATGGTGCTATTAGTATTTGCAGAGTGACACAGAGTGATGATGATGATCACAGGTGCATATAATGTGGTGATGATGATGATGGCCCTGTGGCCTAAAGTTCTACTGAATATACTCCAGTGTGGTGTGAAAGAGGCTCCTCAGCAGCCGCGCGGCCCTCTCACACACGCCCTTAACAATAAATACAATCAATAAAACAATATACATTTCTTGTAATTTAGTGTACATAGTGCTGCGGGGAGCTGGGAGGGCATTTCCTAGGATACACTAGTATTGCCCCCCCCCCCCATCCTCTGTGAGTTGGTTCTAAACCAGCCAACTAACTCTGTGCCCTACACCTGCCACTAATCCCTTTGGGCATTTGGTTCTCAGGCCGGGACAGGTTGAGTGGTGTCAGAGCCAGGACCTTTAGGTTGAGCTTCCTTCGAAACCCTTTTATCTTTGATCATGCAAAAAATATATTCTTTTGACCTACATTCCCCTTGTTTGTAAAGCACTTAGTAAGGCAGTTAGGGCAAATAGTGCAATACTGGCACATTAGAGTGGGGCACTTGGATAGCTATTCCCTGAGCCATGCTCCTGTCAGTATACTTTCTGGGCATTCTCAATGCATCAGTGATGCTTCGAACAAGAAGCAAGTTTCCATTCGTAGTTCCAAAGTTAGTTAACACTTGAGGGTTTGTTACATACTACATGTTTCCTTCACAATGCTCAAGACTGGTGTTGTTCAGTGCTGACCGTGCACAACTTGTTGCAGCCCCCGTGTGAACCTTTCAACGTCATGTTGCAGTAACATGTGTAATCTGTTTACCACATCACATACAGTACATATATAGAAAACAGTTGTGATGATGATGATGATCTCAGAGCATCTGAGCAGCTTGGGTGCAGAGCTGAGGCATTGTGTCAGGGATGAAATGTGGAAACTGCGGCACCCACAGCATCATACTTTGACTGCTGTGGCCCTCAGTACAGCACCCACGTTACATTGGTGCATCTAATGTGGTGATGATGATGATGATGGTGGTGGAAGCCTGGTTTTCCTATCCTGAAAAAATGTCCTCATTATACTGAAACTTTGCAGTCAGTTCACTCATTTGGTTAGATGCGACGCATGTGTTGAATCATGTCTTCAGACACAAACTGCCTATTTGTACTCAGTTCAACTGTGCAGCTCAAGTGTATAATCTCTTCACCTCAATATTACTTATTTGCTTTATACGCTTTATACAAGCTGTAAATAAAGTTTATACAAACGTTATACAAAGTTCTACCTCATAACTGCAATACTAAAAAAAAAAGATTTTTCAAATTTAAGTGTTTGTTTTTAAAACGTGGCCATGATGTCCAGTTTCATCTCTCCATGCATTGAAGGATTCCAACTATCTAACATGTATAAGACATAGTCATCCGTAATAACTATTATTATTATTTATTATTAACGACTATAAATATATACTGTACATACCACATCACCCCCGTCCTCCACACATTCCACTGGCTCCTAGTCAAATACACCTCTCCGATCTCCTCAACCGCCACACCCCCACTCACAGCCTCAGGTCCGGAGACACCAACTGCTTGACAATCCCTAGAACCAAGCTCCGGACCTGGGGCGACGGAGCCTTCTCTGCAGTTGCTGCACCCTCCCTCTGGAACACTCTCCCCACCCACATCCATCACCCTACCATCAACAGGCAATCAAGACCCACCTCTTCAAAATCGCCTTCAACTGTTAACCCCACTCTTCCTCCCCACTCATTGTCCTTTCACTTATTTTACTGTTTTTAACTGTATTAATGATTTTTATCTTGTATTTTTTGCTGTATGTGTCAAGTGACTTTTGAGTACCTAGAAAAGCGCTTTATAAATTGAATGTCTAAATAAGTAAATGTACTTTATACAAACTGTAAATAAAGTTTATACAAACGTTATACAAAGTGTTACTACTATTTTCTTGAATGAAGGACAGTTTGTCCCATAGGTGCAGACTGTGACTTTTTTCTGTTGTATATTTACTTGACATTTGGAAAATGATCATGGAACTGTGTTTCCGTATATTTGTCTCCATAAAGAATAAAAATGAATTCAAAGGCAATAAGATACACCTTTCTTCATCCAGCTAACAAGCGATAAAGTTAGAATATGGTGCAAAGTAGATATAAAATAAAAATGTAGTGCAAGCAAAATAAACATAAGCAGATATATAGAGAAAATCCATTGACAGTCAAAACTAAAAGAGCTAGTAAAAGAATAACCAAATTAAGAAGAAAACACTGCCTTTCAACCACATAGGTGAGAACTAAGAAAAATGTCAGTGTATATCAATTAGAAAAGATTAAATGAAGTGCCTTGCAAAAACTCTACAGCATGCTGAAGTGGCATTCTGAAGTAAAGTTTTGAACATCAGCTAACCTCCTCTAACACTCTCAGGTGGCCGTGTCTCTCATAGACATGTACATTTCAACCACCCCTCCCCCCGCCAACAGGCGAAGCCGTGTCTTTCATAGACATGCAAATTTCAACCATTCCCCAAACGGGCTAGGGCGGGGGGAGTATAACATGATGTCTACTTTGTGTTGGTATGGCCCCTAATGTAGATAGATTGTTCTATCTATCTATCTATCTCTCTCTCTCTCTATATATATATATATATGTTACAATGACAAACCTCACATATATACACAACACAATACATTTATCTGACGATTCTATTTGCACACCTCTTGTACATGATGTTCCCTTGCTTATTACACAGAGTTAACTTAAAAAAAAATGTAGGAGCTAACTCCAACTACAGATTTTGTAAAAGCAATATATAATGTGCACGTGGCATGTATGCATGAAGTTGAGTAATGTGTAATGTTAAGTTCATACTATAACATTATGTACATCTAAAATGTATATATATATGGGGAATATATATAGGTCTAGACTGTACTCTTTAAAAACAAATCGTGCAAGGTCTTCAGCCATTCACACCTCATCGTCTGAAATCTCCCATCATGCATCTGCAACCTTCAACAACTCGGTAGTGGGCTATTTAACCGGCATTGTGCATGGTGAAAATACCCACACTCCTTGGTCTCACTTCAGTGATAGCATCAAGGTGACGATCTTCTACGTTTGTTTCTCCTGACCTGATTCTGCTGCAGTTTCTCGTGCTGATTCTGGTGCTTCCAGACAACCAAACGGCAATTTTCATTGCCAAAAAGGTACTCCTTCTTTTTAACTTTGTTAAAGTTCAATTTTAGCTCATTTGATAACCTTAAAATAATTATGGCAGACGCACAAACTGGCAGGAAGCATGGAACATGGCTGTTCATTGGGCCAAGAGAGAGATTGTTGACTTTAAAACAGATGTGGCAGAAAGGGCTGAACAAACTCTAAAAGAGTTAAAGCTGGACAAATCCTCCTTTAACAGACATGAGCATTTCAATGATATATTTAACAATTGGAATTTAAACATTCGCAGACCAATTCTGCTTGTTGGTGACTCTAATCTTTCACAGTTACCAAAATGCAATGATGATATACCTAAATTTGTCTTTGCTTTTTCTTTAGGATAACATTTGTGAATCGTGACGTGACCTAGCTTTTTGAGAACACTTCTAATACTGATGATGGCATCTGCAAGGTAAGTGTTTTTTCTTTTGGTGTTTCTTGGCTTGTATTAATCTCTTCCTTATTTGAGTACCATGGGCAGCTTTTACAATTAAATATCTGTTGAGACGCATAGTAATTACAAGATCAAGACTCCATTTTGAGGCATTAAAAGTGTCTAAAAACTGAAACTTTTTTGTAATTGCAGTGCTGCCCACCGCCACTACCTCCTGTGCCCAGTGTGCCACAAGACCCAGCAGGGTCTTGGAGTTCACCTCCGCCGTACCTGCATGAAGAGCGTGACCAAGGAGCGTATTGACAAAGTTGTGGAAAAGGCCAAGCAAGACGTTCATGATCTGCTGAAGTCTGGGCGGATTTTCACCTATGAGCTGCTCCAAGGAATCATTGATTCCCGCACCCCCCTCAGCATGTATGTGGCAAAGACATTTTCCCATCTTGTCCTATTTCAATGAATGAACACCATTAACAATTTCTTGTTGTCTTTATTAAAGGCTGATTGAGGAGCTGGAAAAGCGGAACATGGTTGTTCTCGGTGTCCCAGCCACAACAGCAGGAAGTGCATCCACCGTCCCCCAGCAGGCTGACAGTCAGGCCACTCCTTCCATCAACACTGACCAGCGTGACTCTCCTGTGGAGGGCAGCGAGAGAGAAAGTGTAAGCAGTGGCGAGACCTTTCAATGGTAAGAACTCATTCACTTCAACAAACCACTGGTATTCAGATTTTTATGTCTGTGAGAATTAGCATGATCTTTATTGTAACTTGGTTGCTATTTCTCTAATTGCAGTGATCACAACCTGGACTTGAAGGTCAACAAGAGGGCGCTAATGGCCAAGAAGGGACTTTACAGTATTCCATTGACCATCCTCTGCTGAAGGACTTCGGGACCTTCCTTCTCAAGGATCTCGACAACGAGAATTTCAAGCAGGAGGTGAGCATTAACATCAAATGTTGACTTAATAGATGCAACATAGCCATGACTGCAAGGCCATTTGCTGTAAATGTATGACATTTGTTTTTTGTTCCCCTCAGGTGGAGAATGTAGCTAGGATTTTGTATTTCATGGACCCAGCCCAGCCCTCCCTCCTCTTTGTCCACGACAGAGAGAAGACCAGGGAATATATCCGCCTTCTCTCTGAGGCCCAACTCAACAAGCAGACCCAGGTGAACTACTTGAAGAGCTTGAAGAGGTTCGTAACACTTCCTTTTTCTCCATGTGATGTTTGAACAAATTCAAACTGTTGTGTATGAATCCTGACTGACTCATAATTTTGTTTCAGTCGCTAACAAATGTCGAATAAACCTGATTTGACTTGTTTGGACAGGTTCCCCAACTACCAACCTGGTCTTCAAAGATCCAGACCTCCACCGCAACGCGATATCCTACATGGAGTTCATCAGTCTCTTCCAGATGCAGCTCAGTAAGGCGGTGAGCAAGGAGATTGTTGACGTTTTGTAATTGCATCTTCACCAACTCAATGGATGCCAATCCTGTGACGAGATACCTGTGTGGATTGCTGGCTGAACCTGCAAGGACAGTTTAAGGTGGACAAAAAACCTTGGGACTCATCCCATCCCCCACCTTCCCCGTGCTAGCCACCCCCCAGTGGTTGAAATTTGCATGTCTATGAGAGGCACCTGGTAAGTTAGGGAGTCCAGTTAGGTCTCTCGTGCTGTCCAGTGTTCAATGCTTAGATTACACATGGGGACATGGGAACTGTCATGGTCCTGTGACTCTGGGTGAGGGGAAATGATCATGGAACTGGGTTTCATTATATTTGTCTCCATAAAAAATAAAAAATGAATCCAAAGGCAATAAGATACACCTTTCTTCATCCAGCAAACAAGCAACACAGATAGAATATGGTGCAAAATGTATTGACACCAATTTCCACTCTCTGAGTCAGTGTGATTGTGGGAATGTTCAGGCCTTTGGTGACTTTTGAGGAATATACGTACATATATAGTTGAGAACTAAGAAGAATTTCAGCATTTAAATCAATTAGAAAAGATTAAATGAAGTGCCTTGCAAGAACTGTTCAGCATGCTGAGGTAGGTTTCTGAAGTCTCATTTTGTGCCCCTAATACTCTGCACTTGTAATTTTAAGGGTGTCTGGCCTTTTCCACTCAACACTTGATCATTGTATCATTGTAACACTTGTTAATTACTTGGAAATGTTCACTTATTTGAAGGCTTAAGTGTGTGGGGTTTAAAAAATAACCAGGCCTGGTTGGCTAAGTGTCACCACCGAAAATCTTCGCAGACTTCAGAATGTGACAGTGTTGACGCACACACATTTTATGATTTTTCAAATAGTTTAAAAGCACTGTGATTGTTGGATATTTGAAGGCTTAAAGGACAGAAATTGAACTGTGTTTCAATATATTTGTCTCCATAAAGAATAAAAAATGAATCCAAAGGCAATAAGATACACCTTTATTCATCCAGCAAACAAGCAACACAGAGAGAATATGGTGCAAAATGCAATGAGGGATGCAGCTGCCCTCTCAGCTTGCGAGGCCAGGGTGCCTCCCGCACCCTATTATATTGACGCCTCGCCTCTCGACTTTGTCGTTGCCCTGGGACATACAGGCCGGATGTCACCCCCTGATGGTCGACGTCCAGATCCCCCCCCATTGAGATTGGATAAACGCCATGTAATCGATGAGCCTTCTGCACCTATCTCCAGCATGCAGAAGGACGGATTACTTAACCTGGATTATACCAAATTATGAATATTGGTTTTGCACCATGCACCCATCTCCGGCGTGCATGGTGAGGTGACACAGGGGAACGAGATTAGCCTGTCTGTCTACTTCTGACATAAACCCAGGTACTTTGGCACGATTAGGACCAAGGGGCCGGTCGGGAGTAGGAGCACTCAGAGACGTGACTTATGGCTTAAGGGGTTAATAGCTAATTTTACGTCGTACCAACCATTGTGGGGGCGGCCCAACGGAAGCCCCAGGTCCGCTTTTCCCCGCACTATTTTTGGCTACGAGATTTCTTCCTCCTTTCCAGTTTTAACGGGGTTGAGCAAAGATCAACAAAGGGTATGAAATGTTTATTTTGTTTATTTTCTCCCAGAAGCCAACAGTATAGGCAGTGATGAGTTGGGAGAAATTCCATCTTGTGATGGTTATTCAGAAAAGGGCTTAAGAGCCTTTGTAAACATGTCATATAAAATCAGGCTAGTTACTCAAGGCTAGTTACAACATTAAAGGTAATAGCAGGAGTATGTTCAATGTCAAATATGTAAATTCGAAATTCAGATCGATTTAAAGTAGCTGGATGAAGTCGATGGTTTAAATACATGGAAATAAAAGAGCATATTGTTCATGAAAGGGTAATTCAAAGTATGAATTTTCAGCAACGATCATAAGAAATAAATAGGCAGAGAGCTGGATTATAATATGGAAGCAGATAAAGTACAAATAAGGACAAGATAAATAACATGTTCATTTCTTGGTTCGAATTGCCTTGTTGAAAGCCTGAAAGATGTTGACGGATTTAAAGATGGTGATTCGGGAACACAATTTAGCAAAGTTTAGTCTTTTTTTGTTGAGAGCCCAAGCTTGTCCAGCACTGTGAAGTTAGATTCCAGCCATTTTCCAATGGCCCCCATGACGAAACCAAAGACAGAAAAATGTCGACAATAATAATAATAATAATAATAATAATAATTACCGGACGGACAACCCCCCGTCTTTTATTGTCGCAGCTAACACCATGCCTGTACACCCGTGCAC
>OMOU01000466.1:0-13118 GCA_900312585.1 Malacocephalus occidentalis
AATTCACAAAGCTCCTGGAGGGAGCTTGTGTGTTTCCATGGCGATGAATGCGTTGGAGGGTCTGGCGAGGATTGATAGCGTAGAGCTCCCCACCGTCTACTAAGTTGTTTAAATTACAAAACGGGGAGAGAATTCATCACACGTAAACCTCGAAAGCAAACCGCTCCTTCAGTTTGACCTCAAGATAAACAAGGATTAAAAAAATACATAAAAACTAAGTATGTGGCCATGTTATCTCGTCAGAGATGCATTGAATGCAATACTTGTGTACAGTTTTGGCATTTAGTGTTGTCTGGTTAATCTTGGTGATGTTTCAGTCACTCCTGATGCGGACGATAGAGGACCGTCAGAACTGTCTGGAAGATTCCGATCTTCAAGCATTAGGCTGTGTATAAAATAAAAAGATACTTGAAGTTGTGTTCCGTTTGTATTATAAGGTATTTGAATGTTTAGTGGACTAACAATATAAGAACATTGTATGATTTTTATTTTATTGTTTGTTGTTGTTTTATTTAGTTTACATTTTTTTCGTGCCAGAGTTGGGTACGCCGAATGGAGACCGCTTTCGCATATCATGGTCGCTTCACTTCTCCTTCTGGTGGGCAGGCTCGGTGTTTAGTGGTTGTGAACTGAAGTGGTCTCAACTGTCCCGGACACACATCACTTTGAACCCATGTTTCTTCAGCCATGCCTCTCACCTCTTTTAGACCACCGCGCTTGTGTCTAAAAGCCATTTCAAAATGGGCATGCGAGTGAAATTGTCATTGTGACAAAGTGACGTCCGCTGGGTAGACTGGTCTTAGTAATGGCTGATCACACTCACACCTGGTGGTATAATGGGGCCCCTTTAAGCCACTTCCCAGACCGCCAGAACCAGTCCAAAACAGGGTGACGGTGATGATTACTGGCCATTGTATTGTCATGGTGGTGACGACAGTCGTTCCCGTCCCCTGTGACCACTGGTTGGACCACATTGATATTGCTTGAGTTGGTCTTTAAGGAAACGGCGTTACAGACAACTAATGCATAAGGAAATCTGTGAGAGAGAAGGAAAAAAAAAAAGCACATGTATTTGTAAATAATGTGTTGTCATCTTGTAGGGGTCAACGCTTAACAGGGATTTACAACAAGGGAATTGTTGTAAATGTGTCAAACTCGAAAACCACACAATAAGATATTTATCGTTTCCTAAAGCTGAATACACGCACGGTCCGTTGTGTACTTTGTATTGAACGCGTTGTTCTCTTCAATAACTGTACTGTGGACACGTCCATCACTAATTACTGCTAAATCATTCTGGAAAAACATGGCCACATTACACAGAAATGCAATAAAATGGCATTTTTCTAATCTAAAATGTTACTTACAAAAAAAAAAAGACTGGAAAATCCAATGTGTAGCGTGTGCAGTCCCCTCGTAATGTTCTCTATACTATAAGCATACTAGGCTTGGTCCGGCGGACTGTACTTGTCTGTATTGATAGATATAGCCATGCTCTAGCAGAATCCCCCTTTCATGTAAGGGGAATAATATCAATTCTATTTCAAATATCTGTACATCTTCTGTATCGCTTACCATTTACAAATGTTGCTTATGGCGAATGTCCAGAAATTTCATATTTAGCATCCCAAGAAATGTGCATGTTTTGGCAGTGTATTGTCTGGCTGTATGTGGTGCCTTGGTTTGGTAAACAATCTCACAAATACTCCCTTTTTAAGGAAACAAATGAGAAAATTACAAAGCCCTGTGTCATGATCACGAACGACTAAAAGATATTTAAAAATTGACAAATGTAAAAGTTTCAAAACTGCGAAACTCAAATAAGCCTGGACATTAGCATGAATATCAAACACTGATTCCAGTTTTAAAGCTATTGCTCTAAACTGCTTCTCCTGGTTTCAAACTGGAATGCTTTGCTTGCATTTCAATGTATTTTTATATGCCATAGACAGAATATCCAACCCACTTGGGGACAGAGTGACGAACGCCTAACAACATAGCCATAACACAGTGCACTCACACCCTCTGCTGGCTGCTAGTGGTACTGCTTCTGTCTATCTCTGGGCATTACAACTTCCATCCAATGATATTCAAATTGAAAAGCTGATCAAATCAATTAAAAGCAAAACTAAAAGTGCCCAATTGTGGACTGTATATCACATTCAGTTTTGCAATAGATTAATCCAGTGTATCGCCAAAATGATTATATATATTTTTGGTTTATGTTTTTGCTTTTGTTAATTTATAAACCCTTTGTACAAGAGGAGTATACAATTTTAAAGTGCCTTTTGTGCACAACATCATTTTTTTATTGTACTTTTATAATTACATGTTTAACTGCAATATGTTCGTCTTTAACAGAGTTGTCTCTTTTGGTAGAAATATGATCATCTCATTATTTCACTTACTTTTCTGTGCTTTTAGACAAAACTAATTTAACACACGTATCAGGAATGCATGGGAAACGTAATTCTCTCATATTGCTGCACATGGAAGGATTGGGATTGACTGCTGTGATGTGGGATGGCTGAAAGGGTAACTGACGGAGACTACTGTACACACAACCACACTGATCCAATTCAGTCCCATCACAGAAACGTTGAACGTTGAAAGAGGAGGAATCTCTTACTTGTGAATTGCCTGTAGGCCTACTGTGTTTGATCTGTGAACTCGTATGATTGAGCTGCCTCCGAGCCGGATGCTGGCGAGTATGGCCCCGCCCCCGTCAGAGCTGATGATTCTAGGGACCTGCTTATTGGACGGTCTTGTGGGACCCGCGGGCGCACGGTCCTCTCTTGCTAATGTGATGTTCAGATGACCAGTTCTTCATGGTTTGTTTCTGGAATGTATGGTGACGTGGATAATGCTGTTTGTCTACCACTACGACAAGAGTGCCTGCTGTGTGCATTGTCATACTGTTCATTCATTCTCTCTGTCTCTGTCTCTCTTTAAACATTTGTCCAGTGATGCTGTCTGTTTATTGGGAGGGTCTGATTGGTTGAAATTCTGTGATATGTACACCATGCCGGTCTGGATGTTGAAAACCTCTGTGTCCAAATAAATCATTGTCGATCTATGACCCAAATTATGCATTTCATTCGGAGCATTAGTTGGCCAACTTGACATATTGAAATCAGTGATACAGTGTAAGCCTACTTATCATTCATGTTACTCAAATTCGTATCAAATACATTACATTTACACTTGGGGAATTTTTGCTTAAGAATCTAATGACAATATTATATAAACATACTATTTATATACATTTATAAAAATGGGGTTTCATTTAAAATAGCTTGGTTTAGTACCGAAACACACAAGAAAATAGATTTTATTTGCGCGCTAGAAAGAATGACCAAGTACTGGTCTTGCGTGGACCGGAGGCTGCAGTTCATCTTGTAGCCACATGGCGGAGCTCCTGTCGCACCGTCTACATACAGAAACCCCAACTTAATGTACGTAAAACAATCGCAGGATTATATTTCGCTGGAGGCACCGCCCCAAACTCTGAACGTTGCAATTTGTAATCATTTAGAATGAATCAGAAACTAATGAAACAGTGATAGCCAAAATCTAAACGACCCATGAATGGCATCTAGTTGGTCAGGATTTGCCTAGGAGTCTGATTCCATTGTGCTGACAAAATAAAAGCTTAGGAGCTTCAGTTTTCCGCATTAGCTGCTGTTTACCCGCAACCAGGATGAGTCCCAGTGCAGTTTATCATTTACTGGGAAACAGGGCTTGAAGTGTTGCAGGGTTTCCGCCAGTTTTCCTGAAGTACAGGATGACCCAGCGGTAAACGACTGCCTAACACCCATTGGCAGCTGTGATAATCTCCCGCCCTCCGATTCCACATTAGAGCCATAGGCCTGCTGGTGGGGGGGGGAAGTGTGTGTGTGTGTGTGTGTGTGTGTGTGTGTGTGTGTGTGTGCGTGCGTGCGTGCGTGTGTGCAATGTGGATGGATGGATACATTGAAAGTGAATAGGTAGCCATGGTTTTCCACAAGACTGTATGACGACAAAACAATGTCCCCTGAAGATAAAAATTGACATAGAAGTTAAGACATTTCCTGGGAGGTTTATTTCATCAATAGAACAATGGAATCCGAGTTTGATCTTTGGATTTCCCTGAATCACGTGGAGATTTAGGGAACAATTACTGAGACGGTGCTCCATGGATAAGGTCCAAAGGAACACCACGTGATTGTTTTAGGGAGCATAGTGTCAATTCAAGAAAAAAATAAAAACCTTTTGATGCTCAATCTAATTTCAGTTCATGTTATACGGCGGTGGAAACGAAACACTATTATTATTATTATTATTAGGGATCCTTCAAAGTCAGACTCTTGTGATGTTGTCCCCCAAGATAAACAATTGTAACCAAAGGGCTGTTAACACATTGCTAATATCGGCCCGGCGGGGGTTATTACATTTTATGATTTTCAAAAATTAAGGTTCTTCCGTCAATGAGCAGCAGATGCGCTAACGGCTCCAATCTGGAACGGGTTTGCCGGACGCCATCACTCTAACCCTCGGAAGGCCCGGCTTAGCCTTCATCATAATTGCTACATCAGCGCCAGCAGATTGTTCAGTTACACATATTTCGTATTTCATATTTCTTGGATCAGCAACATCCTGGCTATTAATCCCCTCTGCGCGACTCCATATATACGGTATAAGCCTTCTCACTATACTTCAGATTTAAATCATTCATTTAATGTGTTGTCCGCCCCGCGCCACGTGTCCGACCTCAGCCCAGACACGATGAGCGTGAAGCAACAGCATCTGACATCCATTCATAATATGACATATCGAAGCGCACGGAGGCTTTCGTCGGTATTAGTGGAGCGCAGAACATGACATTCATGGTTGCGTTTGAAAAAGGAAGAGATTGGAAAACACTACCGCGAACGTCATAACACAAGACTGAGAAATAATCTTGTATTCATGTGCGCAATCATGACCCGTGATTCACCGATGCGGAAAAATAACGATATTCATGCATTGTGTGCAACCACCCACATACACACACACACAATATACAAAAACATACTGTGCTGTATAATATAATCCTACTTTAGCATCTTGCACATATTGTACACACGTGAAAAGGTTTCCTCTGGAGCTGACCTTGCAAATAATATCATCTCTTGCCCTGTCTCCGTTGGCGATGCAGTGGACGTGGTGTGACATGTGGTCCCGCGGAAGGCTATCAGACATGCCTGGTGTACAGATGACGCCGCCTCTGCTCTGACAGCAATATTGTCCACGATGTGGCCGCGTACATAACAAACAGCCCCGGCCAGCCCCCGCAGCCCAATAGGAGCACAGAGCAAAAGATGAGAAGCTCACTGTGTGATCAGGCCAACGATTGGGAAGCGTTCAACAGAACCACGTCTGACCGCAAGCCAAGGTCACGTCGCTTCAGCTGAATCCAGAAAAGCATTGCCCAAAAGAAAAGGGGGTTCCAGCATGTAATGCCCGAGACAAACTCAAACTCAAATGCTCTGAGTCGTATAAAATGATTCTAGTGGTGGTGGTGAAGGAAGGGACCTGCCCATGTTTGCTTCTCCGGCGTGGCGGTCTAAACTCGCTGTGTCCTTTCAAACTCATCTGATCGGATAGTTGAGGGTCTTGGGTGTTCAATTGGAAGATCGCAATATCAACATGACTCTGGCTTTTTGCTAATGTGCACCTCACAGTGTTTCCAGGGTTTGTGGAATGGCCACCACATTATGGAGAGTCATTACATTCGTTCGTTACATCATACTCTTTCTTCATCTTTCCCTTTCTTCAATTGTGAATATGATTTTTTTCGAGAAGCCACAGGTGCACACACAAGCAGCTTGCCGATAATAATGGCCCCTCGCAACCCACACATGCGCACACACTCACACGCACGCACATACACACACACGACATAAGCCGTACTATTAGCTTGTGCGAATGTGCTAGCAAACGAAATGCCTTTGAATCATCGAATTATCACCGAAACCCCTTATTATCTAATCTCATTATCAATGAGGCACACGGACACCACCTGACACCACCCGACGCCGCCCGCCACCACGACCACCGCGGCTGCTCTGATATCCATCGCTTGCCTGGTGTACACGGTGTGCTGATGGAAGACGATGGAGGGCCGATGGTGAGTCATCGCTGGGAGGTCTCGCTATGTATTCTGAGCACAGATAGACGTGCTGTGTGCTACGGTGAAATAACACCCACACAGCCCCGTTTGCCCGTCCCTCTGTCCAGACAGTGATCTCATACCCAACGAAATGCAATTCACTCGGCTATGTTGAGTGAATCAATAGTTGTCAAGCATGTGTGTGGCCTTTTTATTGACAATTAGTGACCCACACGGACTTGTCATTCTTTGTATGAATGGTGCAGGGCTGTGTCCTCGGGTCTCAGGGAGGCCGAACGCTGCTGGACCCGTATAGAGGAATGCTTGTTTTAAATAAGAATATTAATATTGACCTGGAAAGCACTTCAATGTGATGAGTTAGTATTCCGATTTGTGTGCATGTGTTTTCCTGTGTTTGTTCATTCTGTGTGTAGAGCATGACATTAACACTGCAGGGTATAAGGACCCACTTGGGAAACTGGACTAAAATGACCAATTTCTCCATGGACCTTCTTCTGTTTCCCTGGTGAACAAGATCACATCTGTGAGAATGACAAAACAGCCCCGGCTCTTTGCACATGCATAACATCCTGTCCTATATTTGTGTACATATCTGTCTATATATAGAGAGATATGTACGTGCACTGTATGCGTAGGGGACTCCCTGTACACCCTTGTATCCTGTACTAAACAACTGTAACAACTGTAACATGCCTAATGATCCCACAGGCCCAAGAGGACTCCTGCCGTGCAGCACAGGGGGTCACCACAGCGTGGCGCCACACTGATCACCAGCGCATCCAACTCATCGTCGCGCAGTCACAGCGGAGTCATGGTAGATGACTGTGTCTGGCTTGATCCACTTCAACCTACTCGGTTACGGAGCGAGCTGGCGCCATGGCAGCGGCTCTCACACGCTCTCTACTTCATGGAAGCTCTCCAAACATGTGTGTCACAAATAACACGGCCTCATAAAGTATTAGTTCATCTGGTTTTGTCTTTTGCCTCATTAATGCCTGAAATGCCTCATTTCAGATTCAGCCACTCTCCTCTGCCCTCCAGTCACCTCATTGCCCTCCCCTGGTTAATTCTCCAACCACCTCAATGACTCCTCAATATATATACCAACCTACTTCCCTTTGTTCCCTTCCAGAATGTCTTGTTTGTTGCACCAAGTGCTCCTGTGTTTCTTGCCAGTATTTCTCCCCGACTACCTGTTCTGACCCTGCCTGCCTGCCTGCTACTGGGTTTTGGATTCCCTACCTGCCCCTTGTCTGTTTTGGTTACCTGCTTGGACCTCGCCTGTTTAAACGACAAAGTAAAAATAACTTGCCTGATACGTTTGTCTCCTGGTCGTGTGTTTGGGTTATACCTACCTGTACTATACATTACAATGTGTGTTGTTGTTGTTCCAGCTCGATGTGTCAAATGAATGGAGCTTGTAATGTGTTCTCGGTCTGATTAAAGCAGTGTGTGTGTGTGTGTGTGTTTTCAATTATTCTTATTTTATATAAGTTGAAAATAGCAAAAAACAACCAAAATGTAAAGCCAGACATCTACACCTGCATTGATGTCACATGGTGGGCATCTTTTATTGTAAATACCGGAAACATTGAGAATATTGCATAGCGAATTTGGCAGGAGTTATGCTTTGGCCCTGTTAAATAAGTAGATAGAATCCTGGGGAGATCTGTTGAATAACAACTATGCCAAATCAAATTACGCTCTCTGGTCGCCTCTAGCTATTCCTGTGAGTAAATAATCACAGACAAACACAGATGTGGCATGGCCCACATGGACTAGCTGTACTTGCACCTCCGGATTCCACCCTTCCAGCCTACGATTCATTAGTAGAATTATAACAAATGTATTATTGATTTCTCTTTCTTAAAGATCTTTATGTAAAGGTCTTACCTTGTGCATTAACATGACAAGTAATCAATCATGAATTCTTATCTGTGTAAGAGGCCTTTTTGTGATAAATGGAGCTATTTTGAGTTGAGTTAGCCCATAATCAGATCAATACTAGTGCTTCTGGGAGTGCTATCTGTCTCTGAGCTCAGCACTTCTCCTGAGCATCGCTGCTAGCCAAAGTTAACAAGGTGTTCCCATTTTGCTGGCTACTTTGTGATTTTAAAAGCAAAATGTAAGATGAGTGCTTGCCACCGCAAACTGAGGTCATACACTGATGAAAATTGTGTGCCGAACTCTGAGGATAACAAAATGGTTCCACGTCTGTTAGTTTCCCACATCTTCAATGCATTTTGGTGATTAACTCGGGATGCTCCTGGGCCGCACTGGACTCACAACTGCAAAAGCAATCATACTTTTTTTTAGGCAGACTGTTCTCAGGAGTCCAGGAACTGCCTTGTCTTTCAAATGTGTTCTGTTGATTGTAAAAGTCGTTCTACAGATGTCTAATGCACTTACATATAATATTATGAATAATTTGAGCATGTTCTGATTAGCATGTTCTTAGTATTACGCATGAGCCGAATGAAGAGTACAATAATGATACAATTATTAATTATTAAAAGAGGAATGTGTTTTATTTAGTTTTCATTATTGTAATTTAATTGAATAGTTACTGAAACAAATCATGGTATTTAATGTTAGGTTTTGTTGTGGGCCATTACTTTATATACTGAACGAAACAATTGTGAAAGCTTGAACACTGCATTTGTCTCGGGTCGAAATTGCTCTCGAACCGCCTCTCAACACTCTTCTCATGTGTCTGCTGCGCCACACACAAGGAGACCCGGGTCGTCATTTCGAACGCACCCGGCGGTGGCGCCGGGACGGTAACTCCGCCTCCCCGCTGCCATGGATATGTGACGTTGTCAAGCGCGGTACATTCGTTGTCGCTGCTGCTAGTGCTGCTAGTGCGCTAAGCTAGCCTACAAGCGTCACTGTGCTGCCTGCTACTTGCTACGACGACTAGTCGACAGCTCGGCTCGTTATAACGTTATAAAATACACACTCATCTGGAGAGTTCAGGAGTATAATCGTTACCAAGTATGGCGCTCCAAAGTGAAGCGGACTTACCACCCACTTTAACATGTCTCAAAGTGAGTTGGAACCCCCTTAAGATAGCTTCTGCATGCTACGATGTTCATTGTTTATGTTGTTTTTTAAAGGTATAGTGAAAGAAGTGTACGTGGCAAGTTGTAAATAAAGCTCCACTTGTACATCACAGCGGATTATAGAGTCTAGTAATAACATTATGTCCAGCTTTTCGGCCCAGGTATTGTCGTCGTAATATTAATTCTACCCCCACCCAAACAAAACCCTGCTAAGGCATTAGTTTAAGCCTGTTATAAATAACTGGAAATGAAATAATGTTCAGCAAAAAGCTCTTCAGAATCGCCTTAATTCCCGTATAGCTTGACGAAAACAACTGAAGGAGCAGATGCGCTATTTTCATATTTTCACCTTTTATTGTTGGCGCAAATAACGTTCAGGATCAGAGCCATTTTTGCCTATTTACATTGTTGGGTATATTACGTGTAGACACAGATTAACTTTTATATTTTGCTTCCAAACGTGTCAACATTCCCATACGTGTGTGTGACTTGTCCAGTTGAAATAATTGTTAATCGAGGAAGTATTCGTCACCAATATCTTAATATGAGTAGGCCTACATTACTACACAAACGGTATACAATCCCTGACAAATACCAACACAGGCATATACTGTGAGACCACTGTGACACCACAGCTATGTGAGAAGGCTACAACATATGCATATGTTGTCATAATTGCCCCTACACTCCATTAATTAGTGATGTCCCATTAGTTATGTCATCACTCAACATCCAGATCATTAATATGTTATTTGGCAAAACATCGTTGACAATTCCTCCAATCGCTGCACGACAGTCTGTTGTAAATCTATCCACAGTCTCATTTATAATAGTGTAACCTTCTTCAGGCAATCCCCAGATACAGAGATAGGACACATTCTAACTCACAAAATAAGCCAACCATAAATAGTTGGTTGAAATGAAATGAAAAAGGTGTTATATTTTAACCATAAATAATCAATTTGACAGCAATTTCCCTTCGCAAGCCTTTATTTAACCCAGCACTCTGCCAGCCCTCAACTTCACATCCTCAATATAATGAATGAGCCAACACATGACCCAATATAAGCAAAGCCTTGACTATGATCTCAGCACCAGCGCATCTCAAATTAAATCCTTGGCCTGGAGTCTGCGGCGTTAACATGTGTTGACTTTTCAATTGCTATTCTTGTTGACCGACCAGTATTATCTTTTTCCCTCCAGAGCGTCGATGCCCTGCTCCGGTGTCCCATTTGCTTTGATTTTGTCAGCATTGCGATGATGACGAAATGCTCTCATAATTGTAAGTACCCAAGCAGGACAATACGGCGGCGCTGTCCCCCTTGACTGGCAGGTCGAGATCTTCCTGGGAAAAAGGCCTTGTTTTCTCAAGGACATGGGCGAATGATTTCCTGAGGTTGCTCAAGAGACTTGAGGGTTACACAGAATACGCTGAAATCCTGCAAAGATCCTAATATGGCATTTCTCAAATGAATTTTTATGAATTTTAAGGAAGAAAAGCCTACATGTATTGTTCACAGAAGTGATGGTGCAGTAGATCATGATATTGGGGTTATGGTGTAATGACCTTTTATGCTTACATTTGCATTCTTTCCTTGGAAAAACAAAAGGAACACACTAACTAGTACATAGCCTCCATATATTGTTTGTGTTGGTTTTACAAAGCAAGTAAGATTAAAGTCAATGAGGGCTGTCCTCAATTGAACCACTATTCTAATATTGTAGATATAAATGCTCATGGTCAATAATACATTTCAAAAATTGGCCATGAGCACAGTTTCATGATGCCATGATTTAATGATGTGATTTAGTGACTGCTCGGTCATTTCAAATGATTTTCAAAGGATTTCTCTGATTTCTCTGTTCCCTATAGTTTATTTTTTATCCTCTTACTTTGAACTTTCCTATTCCAGTTTTTTTCCAATTCTCATTTCAGTTTGTTCGCTGTGCATCAGAAAATTCCTCTCCTACAAGTTGCAATGCCCAGTTTGCAATTCAGTAAGTATGGCTTGTGTGTGTACTCAACTCAGACACACACACACACACACACACATTCTAGCATCATCAATCCACTGCGGTACCAATGTATAATGCATAGCATGTGCAGTATGGCTCCTCTAATTTGTCCTAGTCTCCACAAAAAGCACACGTCCACTTCATGTTTGGATGTTTTTATTGTCTCTTGCTTCTTTTCTAGTCTACGACGGAGCAGGATCTAAGAAACAATCGCATCTTGGATGACCTCATCGTAAGCTACCAATCAGCAAGGTAATAACACAGTGCTTTTGTATTGCTGTGAAGTTTTCTCAAAAGACAACAGCAACACAACATTTCAAATCTATTTTGATTCCGCAGCACATGCTGTGTTGCAAAGTGATGTAAAAGCTTTCCTATGACCATGATGTCCCCAATACATATTTATGAGAGCAATCAAATTAGCAGGAAAACATTCCCACAGTAATAACATTTTAGTTTAAATGATGAACTCTGGATATTCTTATGCACCGTAGATTCTGTATATTCTTATATGCACTATAGATTCTGTATATTCTTATACGCACTATAGATTCTGGATATTCTTATATTAGATTAGATTAGATTCAACTTTATTGTCATTGCACAGAGTACGCATACCAGTACAATGAAATGCAGTTAGCATCTAACTAGTGCAAAGTAGTAGCAAAAGTGCAACAGTATAACAGTGAACGGTAACAGTAGCAGTATGAGCAGAATATACAGAGAATGTACACCATCTACAGGGATATACTGAATCTGCGGAGTGCATATAGATAGTCTATATATATACGGTGAACGCTATACATTCAGGAATGTACAGTATAGGCAGAGATATACATTGGGGTATGTACCGTATGGGCAGAGGTATCCTCAGAAATGAGTCTACAGTGCATATAAGAATATACAGAATCTACAGTACGTATGAGAATATATGGAATCTACAGTGCATATAATATAGATGTATGTACAGTATGAATGGAGGTATATGCAGTAGTGCGTATACACTGAGGTGTACAGCGGGGTATATGCGGGGGGCAGTGCAAGTGTCTGGCGGGTCCGGGTCCAGAGTCGACGTGCAAATGACTGGCGGGTCCGGGTCCGGAGTCGCCGTGCAATGTGGGATCTGCAGTGAATATACAGAGAGGACAGTGGAGTGTATACAGTACATCCATGTACAGGTACAGGGTATATACAGTAATGTACAGTAATATACAGTATAAGGGGTAGTGCAAATGTACAGTGTGCCAGTCTGACAGTGGTGCTGGAGTCAGTGTGCAGTTAGGAGGGTGGTGGTGGTGTAGGGGGAGGGGGTAGGGAATAGTGCAGGTGTGCAGATGTTGGGTGTGGGGGGACTCACCGGGTTGAAAAGTTCAGAAGAGAGATGCCCCTGGGGAAGAAGCTGTCTCTGAATCTGCTGGTCTGGGTCCAGAGGGATCTGTAGTGCCTCCTGGAGGGTAGGAGGCTGAAGAGATTGTGACGAGGGTGGGAGCTGTCCTTGGCAATGCTGCACGCCCTTTGCAGGCAGCGCTTGTGCTGGACAGCCTCGATGGTGGGGAGGGGGCAGCCGGTGATGCGTTGGGCCGTTTTCACGACTCTCTGCAGTGCTGTCTTGTCTGAGGCGGTGCAGTTGCCATACGAGACTGTTATGCAGTTGGTCAGGATGCTCTTGATGGTGCAGCGGTAGAAGTTCCCCAGGATCTGAGAGGAGAGATGTACCTTCTTCAGTCTCCTCAGGAAGAAGAGGCGCTGGTGAGCCGTCTTGACCAGGACGGAGGAGTTGAGGGACCAAGAGAGGTCCTAGGAGATGTGAACGCCCAGGAACTTGAAGCTGGTGACACACTCAACCTCCGTTCCATTGATATGGATTGGGGAGTGTGTGACCCCCTTGG
>OMOU01000473.1:0-13267 GCA_900312585.1 Malacocephalus occidentalis
CGCTCCCCAGAGATAGGTGACTGATCTCCTAGGAGGTCAAAGGTCACAGGATGCCCAGGCTGTTTTGTCAGAGAGTGAGAAGAGAAACTGCACAGGGGCTCCAAACCTGCAGTCTACTCTATGTCTGAATCCCTCTCACACCCATTCAAGAAAATATCCTAAAGTGACACTGTAACCATCACAAATATCAATTGATTTATTTCATGATTCATTTCAAGATCAAATCTTGTATTAAAGCAGTGATAAGCTCCATTTAACAGCCCTTATTAAGCTCCACCATCGTGTATAATAGTATAATAACAATATAAACATAATAGGTCTATATGTTAGGTTACAACAGAAGAATATATCTTTTCTTCTGAGTTTGATTTAGTCAAACAATGACATGCAAGACATATTCTATTACAAAGTGCAACTCTGGTTGCGTTATTTTTAACTTGCAGCCTATTAAAAGGAAGGGATGATCAACGAGTGGCGAGTAGGGGATACCACTGTGTCTTCCAGACTGGAAGAAAAAATATCCTAAGAAATCTTGGGATATGTAGTTTTTTAGACTAAGGTGTGGCTTGTTGGACAGTGTTCGTTTTTTCAGACTACCGACAAAAAACGAGTAGGCATGCAAGACATCATCATACCACAACGAGAAGAATAACCGTATCCGACTGTAACGCTTATTTACAGAACAATGTATGCACACTAACGTAAGCAACACAGCACCGGTTTGCCTAACTACAATCCCCAAACTGCCCCTGTTTTTATCGGGGCGTTCGCCTACATAACTGTAAAATAATGCAATGGCTGTGATTGGTTGTAGGGAAGGAAATCTCCTCTGCCATTGGCTGAACACGGCTTCTGTCACTGACTGTACTGACTCATATGGGTGCTCCCCTGTCGGAGTCAGAGATGGAAGGAATAAAGGCTTTTCTGTAGCGGTAGCGTCCAAGGTAGGGATTTTATGTATTTACGCGACTAAGTGACAGGGTCACAATAGAAGAGACTGTACAATAAGTGGTGTTCAATTGGCATTTACATTTTTTTGTGTTTTATAAATGTGGTACAGCATTGTTTTTATTTTATTTTAAAATGGCACACGCTCAGTGGTCTTTTCCCCCAGAAGTCATGTCAACTCAACATGAATATTGATGCTTTCTATATGGCACCGGAGAAGGCATTCATACTTGAACGCCATCAGGGCATTTCGCTTTCAACAAACCCCCGTTACTTTGTAATGCGGTTGATCTACTAAATCATGTTTCATGTTACCCAAACTATTTATCCCCGAATTGATTCCGTTGTCGCGTTGTGTCTCTGCCCTCGTGAAAGCCCAAATATGTCTTCGAATATAAAAGTGGGTCGGATTACATTTTATTGGGCGAGATAGCCAATTACCAAAGTGTGTGTGTACGTGTGTGTGAAAGAGAGAGAGGGAGAGAGAGATGCTGCGAGAAAACGAGAGAGAGAGTGAGCGCGCGAGTGTTCTGTGCGCGTGATCATGTCGTGTGGGTGTCGGTGTAGATGTTGCGTCTCCATCAGCAGCGCTGCGTCGACTGCGTCGTCTTATTCCGTAGCGCCGCGCTAATTGAAGTTGGGCGGCGTTCTATAAAGTGCGCTCTGCTCAAGTCTCGCGTGACTCCTTGTCTCCTCTCAATCTCTGTTGCTATGGAAACCCTTCCGACCCCCCACTCCTCTCTCTCTGCACCGTGCTCTGTCTATATTTATAGCTGGAATGTATTTGCTGGTGAAGAGCTGAATGGGGGCCGTTGCTGCTCTTAATAGCCAAACAGCGGATGTTGTAAAGAGGAACACTGTATACGTGTGTAGAGCTAGAGTGTCTTAGCTAAGGGGTAGTGTGTATTAGCTAAGGGGGAATGCATGACCACAGATATACAAAACCGTGTCTTTCCGTCTGTCTGTCCGCTTCCTGTTTGTCTCAGGCAGCAAGTCGCTATCACAGAATACAGACAGAGAGAAAGAGGACAGAATTCAGACAGACAAAACAGAATACGGACAGGCAAATAACTTTCTATGATGGGTAGAGGCCTACATTATGAAACAATCAATCAGTTTATTTTCACCCTTCCTCGTCCTCCTGGTTCTTCTGCTTCCCATGTCCTTGTTCACATTTATTTTTCAATACAATACAAAATCCATCACAATAAAAGATAAGGGAAATTGAGCGTACCAACTTGAATCACATGAGTAAGTACTCAAGTGAAAATATCAACATTGTGTTCTCTCCCTCCAGGGTGTAGAGTGGGATCTATAACAGGAAGCAGGGCAGTAGCATGGCTGAAGGTGAGGCAAACATGCACACAAACATCAATAATAGATTTGGAGTTTCTTACCCATTGCGGAGCAAAAGGTTGAGCAAACTGGCAAACCGTCAACCATCGACTGCTTCGACGAGTTATTATGAATCAGGGAATCATGATTTCTTTAGGAAGTGAAGGGGTATGAAATAAATAGAATAGTGTCAGGTTTCCAACCACGATTGTCATGGTTCTTACTCAAACATGCTGGAGGCTAAATATGTATTATATTTATTAAATAATCAGATCCCAATGGTTATTGAGTTATTTTTTATTTGGAACAAGGACATAGAATAAATGTTGTTGGTAGATATTACTAGTCAACAATTTAGTCCATACAAACCAAGGTTGGTCACAAAAACAAGCAGACCAATTTCAGACTAATTTCAGATCAACAATATTCAGCCATTTGCAAAAACTCCAAGGCCAAACATGAAGCAAACAAGATTTAAAAAGGCTACATCCAAAACATGACATTTAAAAGAATGTCAATGAGCTGTTTGATGTTCTGATTGCGTGTGTGCGTGTGTGTGTGTGTGTGTGTGTGTGTGTGTGTGTGTGTGTGTGTGTGCGCTGCGTATCGCCAGCCTTTCTGGACGACAAGGACGCTCACTCGATCCTCAAGCGATTCCCGCGAGCCAATGGCTTCCTGGAGGAGTTCTGGCAGGGGGACATCGAACGGGAGTGTGGCGAGGAGAGCTGCAGCTTCGAGGAGGCCAACGAAGTTTTTGAGAACAAGGAGAGAACGGTAAGCGTCCCCTCGTCGTCACCTCCTAAACTTCACGGCGCGGATCAAAGACTCGTTTCAAATCAGGGGACGTGTTTTGCCTCCAGATGGAGTTCTGGAAGACCCGCAGCGTGTACACAGTGAGCAGCAACAGCGAGGGCGCCTCGGAGCGCGCCGACACCGTCTACATGGTGGTCCCCTTGCTGGGCGTGGCCCTCCTCATCATCATCGCCCTCTTCCTCCTCTGGAGGTGCCAGCTCCAGAAGGCCACACGCCGGCGGCCGGCCTACACCCACAACCGCTACCTGGCCAACAACCGCGGCGGGCGCAGTCTGCCGCGCATCCTGGTGCACCGCGACACGCCGCCGCCGATGCACAGCGACGCCGCCGCCGCCACCTCGCACCAGGATTCTAACTCGCGCCCCACTGTGGTGGTGAGCGGTGCCGAGAGGGGAGGGTGCCTTCAGGCGTGCTCGCAGCCAGAGCTGCCCCCCACCCAGCAGGGCCACCGCACCTCCCTGTACGTGCAGAACTCCTCGCTGTCAGTGGCCTCGCGACTGTCGGGCGCCACGCCGCCGCCGTCCTACGAGGAAGTCACAGGGCACATGATGGAGAGCAGCGGCGACGAGACTTCGGCGCCGTCGTACAGCGACCCGCCCCCGAGGTACGAGGAGATCGTCAAGGGGAAGTGAGAGCAGGGTGCCGGCCGGCAGCTCCGTGAATCTCGTGCTGACGCGCCCCAGGATGTCCAGCGCTACAGAGGAAAACGTGGTTTGCCACTATCCGCCGGGGGAATCTGGCTGCTCTGGTTTCATTGGTTGGTTATATGTTCTTCCCTGGTACTCCTTGGCTCCTCTTTGGCTCTTCCTGTCTTTGGTTCGGGAGGATTTGTCCAAGCTGAAAGCAGACTTCTCTCCCTGGGATAATGACTCCGGGTACGTTCCGACCAGAAATGGCCCTGCTGGGCATTTAATGTCCTTGGCAAGCGGCCCCCGCCAAGCATCTCGCTGGCGGCGGCCGCAGCATGAAATATAGTGAGGTGAGGGGAGATGATTTGGCCGGAAGCCAGGATATTACCTCTCCTCGCTGTTTTATTGGCTGTTGTAGCAGGGCTAGTCGGGCTAGCATTAACCACAGAGAGTTGTCATGTTTATGTTGATCTCCAGCACTCCATCAACCCCACACTGCAAGTTGTGTTGCTTAAAAAATGCTGCTGTCTGTCTGGATGTTGCCACTTGCTAAGCTAGCTGTGTCACTGCCCAGTTACGTTGCCAGCATGCTGGCAGTATATCATTTGAATTGTGTTAAGTGGTGGTTGCTACAGTGCTGTGTCCAAGTATGAATCAATGGTGAAGGCAATGGGACATTACTTGTTTTTTATTTTTTGTTCTCAAGGAGCACTGTGCAAGATTCTCGAGTGTTGCACGCCTTGTGCTTTGCAAGTTAAGCTCACACATTTTCGAAACTATACTTGTATATTTAGCCAAACAAAATGTGACCCAGTGCCCCTTTAAATCACATGCAGGTGATTTGTTTTGTTTATTACCAAGCCATGGGCCAATGTGCTAATTCTCGCACAATCAAAGGGGACCACATATGTTGGCCACCTGTACACATCACACCAGCTGTAGGTTAAGGAAAGCATGTCTCCTGTACAGCGACTGTTCCACTGCCTCGCTGACAGGGCTTCGACCTGAACCGGCTGCCAGGAACACGTTTGGACATTTTGGATGTCTCTTGAACCACACTCAAACTGTTTACTTCAACTTTACAAAAAAAAGAAAGGCAGGAAGAAGACAAGAATAAAAAAATAGACTTAAATGTGGGCCTTATATGTAAAAGACAAATACATTGTTGAGGGTATGGATGGCCAGACACTCAAGCGGAAGTATACATCTATATATATATATATATATATATATACTGTATATATTCATTGTATATTCATGATGTGGGGTAATACTACTCTTAATGATGCTTCCTTCAGGTCTGTGCCATAGTAAAGTGATGATGATATCAGCTGATTGAATGCCAAATGTACACTTACGTCTTACACACCACATAGCCTCTCTAACTATACATCTCTCTCACATCTCTTTGTATTATTAACCACTGAGAGTTATTCTGTCTTTTACATTTCTGGATAGGATCAACAGTATTACAAAAACAGAAAATTAGAGTGATTGGGGATGGGGGTCACACATTGAACAATGTTTTTTAAAAAGAGTTGACCTTTGTTTTTGACAAAGCTGCACACACTGCCACTTGTATTCAGCTATAACTTCCAAGACGGCTCAAAGTGTTTTGAGTGCCTACCAGTGCCACAATCTTTACAGACACGAAAATAGATGCTGTATGTTATCCTCTTCACATGTTGCTACGCCGTCGTTGACCCACTTTAGTATGGAAGCGGTCTGAGATCCAGATGAGCAATTTAGCATTTGTATTGGTTATTCTTTTTACCCCAGTATAGTGACGGCTATGACCAAAATGTTTACAAAGCTGTTTTTTCCCCACATGATTGAAGTTTATCTATGTCACGTGTGCTAGAGATACATTTTACCATTGCATATTTTGTTATTTATTCGTTATTCTCTTTGAGCCTTGTTTGTTTCACACACAATATTTTGTTTTATTCCTAATGCAGTTCATTAATTGCACCCGCCACAGAATGCATAGTTCTTCCTGCATACATCGTGAAGGGAACTTGTATTGTTTACTACTACAATATAGCTTATTACACTGCCAAGGCCAGCAGATAAATCGTATGCGATGTTAGATGTTATGAGATGTTGTACATGAGTGGTTAAAACGTGGATATGAACTAGCTGGAATGGGAACATAGGTACTGAACGGTACTGTACGTCTGTAGGACGCCATCTGAAACATTAGGGGTCCTGGAACCCCAATGGCTGCCAATCGACCTGCGGGCATCCTTGAGCAAAATGCCTTTATCTCCTATAATGCTCGTTAATGACATGTGGTTTGGATAAAAGCTTTGACTGCTAAATGGATAGATAGCGATGGCGAGCCAAGATGGAGGAAGGTGGGTGGGTGGATGTGTCCATCTGTTAGGGGCTCTTATGGGAGTTATTTTACCTGTTGCATATCCACGGAGACTGGACGAGGAACATGTTGGAAATGGTAGCCTGTATCTCCAGGGCGGCGTACCTCTCCCCTTGGGTCCCATCGTGCAACTGCATCTCCACCCACTCAACCACAAGTCGTATGTCTGTGTATCGACGGTTCTCAGGCCTGTATGTAAGTCAGGGACCACGGGTGACGACGCACAGGATGAAGAAATCCAGAGATGTAGATATTATTGTTTGGAGTGTATTGTTGAATTAATAGTTTTCACTCTCCGGACAGTCCCACCGCTGTTTGAAAGTTATTCAGCCTTGAGCGACATCTGGGTGTCTTCCCAATTCAGAAACACTGAGATTCTCCAACCCGACGGTACATAAACACTCGGCAGGCTACGTGTCTGTGTGTGTTTAATTTAGTTTAGTGTGTGTGTGTTTATTTGCAGTCTGCCGCTACATACTATTCACCTTGAAGAGAAACAAACTCACATGTTAATGTGGATCTCTTTCATGCAGTATGCACTAATGTCCAACTCATGTGTACATACATCAATATACTGTCAACAGTTACAGTGTGGATGTGTGTATATAAAAACCAATTTCAAACACTTCAGGTCAATTTACGGTCTGTATTCTGCAAGATCATGCTCTATGTGTATGGTGTGTACAAGGAGAAGGATTCTTCTGGACCTTTTATTGCACAATGTTTCCATTGCCTCTTCCTGCCTGTCCTGTGGGGGGATGGCCAGTAGTGGACTATCATTTATTTTGTTCTCTTATTATTGCTACATACTGCACACGAGACCCCATTCACCTGTCTGGCCTACTAGTAATTCAACTCCCAATACTGTACCAAGTGCCAATCTTCTCTCTTCTGTATGTAAAGCACTATTACTTTGTGGACATATTAAATTGAGTTTAACGTATATGCACTTGTGTATTTTTTGTGTGTGTCACAATAATGTCCATACAAGTCTTGAGTCTTGCAGTTGTTTAGTCTATCGAATCTATATAGAGAACAACGTATCGCCACATGCGTAGAGTGGGTTAGGTTGCTAAGCGTCCAAATGAATCGTTTACTGTTTCGCCGCTGACTGACCTGCGTTTGTTTGTCTACGTCATTACGTTGCGTCAGGAGTCAGGCTACAGTCGTAGTGCATTGACAAGGTAAGACGTGGTGACATGGTTGCTATTTTCTGCGATATACATATATAAGCGTATTACTACTGCTTATGATATTCTGTAGATTTCAAGCCTAATGCGCGGCTAGTGGAGGTGTACACAAAGTTAGCTACGATTTCGAGTAAACTTAGCCGAGCTATAATGGTGCGTTCCAGATGTACTCAGAACGTCGGCAACACTTTAGTACTTGGGCGTAACGTCATTCGCACCTGCGACTTCCGAGGTAAATGGAACGCGCCGTAATGCTCGCCCACCCGAGTTAACCGAGCTCCAGTTCACTTAGTTGAAGTCGGGGTTGGTGAGGTTCTACCGACTTCAAGGGGTGTGTCCCCCTTACTTTTGAGTTTGAAGTCAGAATGTCCGACTTCCAAGCACAACTGGAACGCACCAAAACTGCGGATTGACATATTGACCTGATCCTTAAAGAAGGGAATCTCCCTCTGAACTGATATTAGTATTATTAGTACTCTGAGGCGAGGTCCAACCATCGAAGTGGACTAAAAGGCCAGGCCTCGTCGTTGAGTGCTAACGTCGCACGGCGTGAACATGACGACTGTTGATTTGAAGGGAGTCGGGCGAGAGCACCTGTTGCTAGCTAGGTTATCTGCAGAGAACATACGAGGAGCGTGTCCGGCTGTCAATGTGAATAACAGATAACAATAATAATAATAATCATAATACTTTTATAATAATCGAGTTTAGCAAAGTCACCCGAGTTAGACTTGGACGTTGTTATTGACATGAATTAAATGGTAAATGGATTGCATGTCCATATTATAATAATTAGCGGACGGACAACCCCCGTCTTTATTGTCGCGGTCACACCATGCATGTACACCCGTGCACGGCGGCCCTCCCAGTCCACCCCCCACACACACACACACCCACACACACGCCCCCATAGGTGTCGCCGTGATATTGTTCCTCCGCTTTTATCCCATAGGGGTCAGGCGACGGTCTTCTTCCATGTTTTTAGAGGGGTTATATATACAGTGTATATATATGGAGGAACCCTAGGGAGCACGGGGAGAACATGGAAACTCCACACAGAAAGGGCTGTTCACGAAATCCCAGCACTGAAGACATGGGGAGAACCAACCATGTCCCAGGCGGGAATCGATCCCAGGACCTTCTAGCTGTGAGGCGACAGCACTACCGACTGTGCCACCGTGCATAACTGCATATTTCTTTCAAGATTTCTTTATTGCCAAATGCGCAAATACAATGGAACGCTTACTCCCCATTCACTCCTGTAGTATTCACCTGAACATACATTCTAAAACAACTCTAAACAACCTAATAAGTAAAAAGTATTCTTCTAAACAGTATTCTCATTTACATTAATTAAACTAAAACTAAAACTAAAATTAGAAGAATGTACCTAGTAAGTACAGTAAACTGTGACAAGTAAAAGTAGCAATATTCTTCCTGGCTGGTGGTGCAAAATGTGGTAAATGTGTCCGTTCTTTGTCCTTGTCTCCACAGCTCACCGAGTTGAACACGTTCTTCCTCAAGCACATCTTCGTCTTCCAGGTGTCCCACCCGCTCAGCTTGGGCCGCATCTTCATCATGGGCAGCATCACTGCTCCGACTGTGCGGTATGTGGAGCCGTGTGTGTTGTCAATGGCGCGGCTAGAAAAGAGACCTGCCTGATGGTGTTACTGTTCTGTTTTCTCTACTTTGCAGACAGTATTACGCCTACTTGACGGACACTCAGTGCAAAAGAGTGGGAACACAGTGTTGGGTGTTTGGGTAGGTCCTTTTCAACATCATCAGTTTCGCCCAGAGAGCCATACAAGCTCGAACCACCACTGCTGACATGTATGAGTACAGATGCAGATGCATATCTATATCTCTATAGTGACGCGCCGATGCAATGAAGTGTTTTCGCCAAAAGAGGGGGCTATTGCCACGATCTAATGCATGTGTACGTTTGACTTGCGTATGACTTGCTCACATTAAGTCACATTTCCTCTTTGGTCAACAGTGCCCTTTCCTTCCTGGAAGCACTTGCCTGTATCAAGTTTGGGCAGGACCTCTTCTGCAAAACATGTGTCCAATTTGTGCTCCTGTGGCTTTTCTGTCTGGTAAGTGCCTACTCGTATATTCTGGTCTTAAATCAAATACATCCGTGCTGTGTTAATGTGTGTTAGGCTGGACATAATAACCATATAATCCTAATGGAAATGGAAGGGAACTAGGGAAAATGTACCAAGTACAGTGTGCTAAAGCCCTTATCACATTACTTTCCTGTCTATGTTCTTTTATGTCCTTCAGGCAGTCATAACACTCCTCTGTTTATATGGGATGGTGTGGTATGAGCAGAGGAAAATGGAGGTAAGTCTCTTTTGGGGCGAGTCTGTTGCTAGCATATATGTTTTCCCCTCGCCAAACAGTGTCAGTTATTGTTCATTTGGGGGTTGAACAATATGTCATTGACTCTGAACTTCTTTCCTTGGAGGTCTCGAGCAACAAAGACCGTGACTCAATAAACGCAACCGAGCCCTGTTGTTCAATCCAAGATAGTGTTCCAGGTCAGTTGCATTCATGGTCACACGAGCCATAATGCTTTGGTGTATTTTCTACTATATTAATTCTACTATATTCTTACGATTACTAGTTGTTTAGAATGTGTTTAAATAATGCAGGAGCAAACGGGGAGTAAGCGTTCAATTGTGACATAAGGCAATAAAGAAATCTTGAATCTTTAATTCTCCCGCTTGGCTTTAAATCACAATGCCCCCCCCTCTCTTGCACAGCTGAGGGCTTCACCAACAGTAGCACACAATCGACAACACACAAGAGAGCCTCAAGGAGGAAGCGGATGGCCAATAATTTGTAAAACAACGCAAATATGCACACAAATTTCAATTTGAACAACTGTGTGAGCGTGTGTGTCTTCCTGTCACTAACTATTTTATAACTAGATGTTGGGTAAGGTGTATTGATAGTATTGTAATAATCATAATATGTTATGTAGTTGAAGCCAAACACTGAAGTTCCATGTAACAGCACTGTGATAATGACATTAACCTGCTATGCACAATCCATGGTGGCACCTGAAGTGGTGCATTTTTTCCAAGTACATATTTATTTATTTCTTTGTACATGCTCTGAAGCTATGAATTACACAAAATTTGGTTGAATTCTGTTGAACACTGTTTCTTTTTTTTATGATGTAGGCTATTGGTTTGTGTTATTTGTTTCTCATTATATTTAACCAATGTTGTCAATTTCATGCCTATTAAATGATGTTATTTATGTAGCAGCTATTTTAAATGGAATATTGTGTCAATGATTGTATTATTTGAGTACGGTTGAAATGACAAGTTGCACAAAAAAACTGCAAACATCTGTATGCATTTTTGTTTAGATGCATGTCGTTTGGTGGTTTGTTACAGAATGTGTTTATTTTTTAAGTGCGTTGTCTTTATGTTGTTTTTTATTCGCTGATTTTAAATAATAAATATTACAATAATGTACATTGTGTGTCAGACTTTTGGTATAAAACTGCGGCCGTTACATAAATGTAACTCCATCTTGAGAGAAGGGACTTAATTAAAAAAAGAAAATAAAAAACAATTTCTCGAACGATAACGATTTGACGTGTTGGTGGCACTAACGGTTACTTTTCAACTTTTCGTGAGAGCTGTGCGTGTGTCCGTTTGTGTAGCAACTAGCAACTCCATTTCCCAGAGTTCCCGCTGCTAATGATCGCTGTATTGGATGACAGCTATCCGGCGCCGAAACACCGATAGACACACTCTGACGAACGAGCCATGGCGGCCACGGGTGGAGGGAAAATCAGAAGCAGAAGATATCATATTGCCTCTAAACCGTACGCCAAGAGCAAACAGGTAAAAAGGATGAAAGTGTGTGTTCTGACATGATTGCATTGGTGGGATCCGCGTTACAACGCTGCCATCCACACTCCTATCTGAGTGTTTATTGTTTTGTTAAGATATGATTTCGTGGCCTACCGATATAGCGCTCATGGCCTCCACGCGCTACTAGCTAGCATGTCACGGAAACGCTAGCTACCTAGCGTTAGCCAAGTAGCCGCTAGTTTTTAGCCGACACATTTTACCTTTTAAGAGAAATTACGACCCGCGAATGACTTGACAGGTGGGAAAACATAATGGATGACTAATTTCTTGGGAATAATTGTATTCGTTAGAACATGAAATTCTATGACTACATGACTACAATATCCCTGCTGAACAGTTAGCTGTCTGCTAACTTGGGGGTGGGGGGCGGTGGTAATAACCGTGGAAGTAGGGTTCTCCGTGTTAGCCGAGCCGGTGCTACCGCCGCCGCCGCTAGCTAGCTAGGTTAGCCGTAGCCGCTACAAGCGCATTGTTGTCTGAGGTGCACCCATTAGCACCATATTCACAAGATATATACCAACCTGACGTTCAGAACAGCCGCTTCGTGTTGTCCGCCACTATTGTAACATCCGTGTTACATCCACCAGGATAAGTTACATAAGGACATGTGCAGAGAAAGCGGTGGCAAAATCATCGCTGCCAGCTGTATGGCGTAGGAAGCATTGGCTTCGTTGGGAGACCCACATGGTTTACACACACACTCGCTTTTCCTGGGGATTGCAGAGATTGCTTATTTGCTATGAAAACTAGAATCTACCGAACATTTTAGGCATGTAACCGCATCAGGGTAAATTTGTAATAAGGGATTGGCAAATCCGTGGATGGTCACTGCGCCTCTTTTTATATGCGACATAAAAATGTCAGGGTACCGGTATAATTGTTTAAAATATGGAAACCAGGCTCGACCTAGTACAGTTATAGTTTCGAAGATTAACTGCAGTAATTATGTTTCCGTGTGTACCTAGTGATCATTTGAACACTATGTAAGCTATCGATCAGTTATATCTCGCAATTGTTCCCGCAAGACGTATTCGTCACTATTGCATAAACAAAAGCCTCAAACCCGTGGAAGTTTGCAGTCGTAATGTACTTGGTTTGTAGCTCAACGCAGCTAGACAAAATACACCAGTATATCCACTTTGAATTAAGTGTATTTATAAACACAGTTTTAGGCGGTCAATCGTCAATCTTGTGCGACAGACATTGTTTTTCAGTGCTTATAACCAGATCTGCTCTGTTTATATTTGTAGGCTACTACATTGCGATTGCAATGCCCTCCATGTCTGGAGATAAGATAGCCATCTAATAAAGACAAATCATGTGTTCACTTCCCCTCTGACTGCGATAACTGTTAATTATGGTTTTGGTGGCTTGGAAATTATCAAGTCTGGTGGGTGGAGTGCAGTGTTGAGGGGCTGCTTGTAGGTGACTGTTTTGAGAAGCCAGTGAGTCTTATAATTGATCCCGTTGTCCAAACATAAATTAATCGCGAGAAGCATTCCCTGTGGGAGTATTTGACATGGCTTTCTACATAATTGTAAAACAAAACCGGAAGCCCAGGCACATTAATGGTAGATTTATTTAAAAATACATGCATACGTTTAAGCCTCATCGCGCTAGGTCTGCAAGTGTCTTGTGGAGCAAGTCTGTCTCCTGCCATGTGTTAGAAACCACCACTGTGGACCAGAGTCCACAGAGCGCCACCAGATTAAACCTCCCCTCAGCCCAACCTGGGGCCGCTTCCTGTGGGAACAATGACACATGCAAAGGCTCTCTGCACCGGCCCCTTGTATTCCCAATGACACAGTCCACCAAAAGAAATGACCCCCCCTCTGTAAGCCCCATACACACACAAGAGCTGACGTTGGTATCATACAGTTTAAGCTGTGTGGTTTTCCTATGCTAGTGTATCGGGCAAAACGGTTCACGGTTCATTGTGGTCGTGCCGTGCGTACAGACATGTTGAAGTGCAGTCTATCGACGCTGGTGCACTTCACTGATCAACACAGGAGGAAGAGACACGTGTGGTTGGTAGAGAGGACAGCTCTCTGGTTTGACAGCATGTATACAAAGTGGCGT